>JAWZYV010016646.1:922500-1147804 GCA_038373885.1 Cheiracanthium punctorium
CAGGGAATTTTAAGAGTATGGAAAATAAACTTGGATAAAAGAAACTAGAAACAAAAGAAAAGGAATTTTAAATATTACTTTCATGCTTTAAATTAAAAAAAAATGGTTTTTGATTTGAGTATTTTTCATTTAGTAGGAATATGTAAATGTATTGCAGTGAAAACTGGACGTCAATTAACGAAATTTTATGTATCAGTCATTTCGTTTGTTTGTTGATTGTCTTGAAATGCTTAATAGAAATTCAGTAAAAATATCCGTCTTAGCTAAGTCAAAATCATGAAGAGACTTTTCGTATAATTGTGCCACAGCCTAGCATGCATGATAGGATCTATCATGTTAAACTAGCATACAATGTAGGATTTATCATAAATGTTTTCCATAGCCTCTTTATGGGACTTACAGTATTTTTTTTTTTTGGTATTTCAACGATCAAACTGTTTTACTACTAATGCATCTAATCGTATATAGTTCAATTTCTTCTGAAGAAATAACCCTTCCACCCATAAAACAACTAAACCTTTCACTTTGTTTTTACCGTACAAAGCTAATTTTGTTCTCTGTTTCATTTATAAGTAGTTGAATGAGAACAATAACGGGATACACCAGGGAGCTCCTAGCAGAGGCTCACTCCTTCTACCTGAATTTCATTCGCAGCCTATGTTACTATTTATAACCATTACCTCATTTTTAATTTGCTGGGTTTTATGTGCCTATGGTATATATCAAGACTTCTTCGTAACCAGTTATTAACAGAGTATATTTCTGTAAATCTTTTTCAATTAATATTTAATGTTTTTATTTTAGAATGGTCATTTGCCATCATTTTCATAACTCATATACTACTCATTGAAAATGAATGAAAGTTCTTTTACTTTTTTTCTTAATATCAAATATCAAATGAAAAGAAAGGGTCACCATTCAACATGAAAACTTTGGGTTTTGTTTTTGTATGTAGATGACCTTTTATGACAAAAATTAGTGTACACAATATGAGACTACATTTGCGGAAAAACTGTACCCCCTTTTTTTTGTTCCTTGCATTGCACGGATATATGAAAATTCAAGAACAATGTCACCAAGGTATTTTTTTCTATCACCACCACTGGAATGTAATCTGTTGTTACGTGTTCTGACTGCTGAACTTTTACTCCAAGTTTTACTAATTGTACCAAGTTTTACTAATTGTTGTGACTAAATGTAATAGTCTATGTGGGAAATATTGAAAATTTGCATTTTGCTATATACATACCGATTAGTTCGCCAGTTATCAATAATTAGATTTTTATTGGCTCATACTATGTTTGGTAGTGTCACGCCAAACCGACGTTATACCGACAAGCTGAGACCCGTTTTGAAGACATTTTTTCGCAAAATTGATCGTTTCATAATTAATAGTCGAGAAATTTATCGACTATTTGGCAAAAATTTCGGGCATAAAACTACATGATTATTCATATAGATATCGTCGTTTCTTTTCTATGGCGAGCAAGCAGTCATAAATGTCTGTTATGCTTATTTTTATTGTGCTTGAAATAAACTAATGTGTCTCGAAATTGCCACAGCCTGTAATGTATTGTAATTCTTTTGTGTACTCCTGTAAAAGAGCAATGGATACTATATTCACAATTTTCATTGGTGAACATTATTTTATAAACCTAAATACCATATATTTATTTTGTTCTGTTTAAAACAGATTTGCGTCTTTAAAATTAATCAAAATATAATTTAATCAATTGTTCATAGAACTTTATGTTTTGGAATTCTTTTAAGTTCTCCTGTAAAAAAACTATTAAATTCATGCTACTGCATCATTTTCTGCAGGATTCATAATATGGTATATAGAAATAATATCTGGCTTTGGCATCAATTCATGCACATATTTAAAGCTGTTAGAGGTAAACAGAAAGGCAGACAAAACGAATTCATAAGGAATTTTCGACTATTGGAAAATGCTAAAAATGAATCGTAAAAATTATTTTAAAGATGTGCGTTTTACGTAGTTTTAGTTTTCTTCATCTAAAAAAGCTAAAGTAAATATATTTTTTTCTGTATGCTACATATATATGTATATATTTTTTTTTAATTCCTGAATATCCTGTGTAGTAAATGAGCATTTTAATTAATTGAGGCTTATAAAATACACAGTTCCCAAGAGATTCAAAACCTTCGGCTGTTTCTACCGTTCCGTAAAGGTGCGAATCCACCGAAGCCGAAGTAATAAAACTTGGAACATTTCTATACTAACCTAATAAGTGAATCATGAGGGGGTTCAAGTTACAGTTCATCTTATATCATGTAAATCTCTTGTGTACAGTTATAAGAAACACACCCCCCCTTTACTCTTTGCCTTGAAAAACCCTAGCTCACTAAGGCGCAATAAAATTGTCTACAATTTTCAAAATGAGTACTTCTCTTCCGTTTTCAGTGGGATCAATCCAAGTCAATAGCGGCAGAGTCTTCAATGCGGCCAATCACCAATCCTTCAAAGCGGCAGAGTCTTAATGAAAAACTTCCTACACCCTCGAGAAGGCAATAAATTGCTCTGTAAGTTGGAAACCTGTGTTCTTTTTTTAGTGAATATCATCATTATTATTAGCATGCTGTTCCCTGGATGGATAAGTGTGCAACTATTCCCTTTTCAAAAATATTTTTTTAACCTTTTGTTCATATTTTTCTAAGTTGTCTTTCATAGTTAATTGCGTTAATGATCACGGATTTTAGCGTTTTTATGGGTTTCACGTGGGGCTTTTTGCCCTGGCAATCTTCATTTCAATTCCATATTTGAAATATCTCATGTAACCCCAGCAAACACACACAGGTTCTCTGAACGTCTATTAACGTCCAGAAGACGTCTTCTGAACGTTAATAGACGTCCAGAGAACCTGTGTGTGTTTGCTGGGACCCGTATTCGAAATAATCCATTAAAAACTTCATTTGAGATACTGTTAATTAAAAAACGTCTTATAAGAAATGTTATTTTGTTAGACATTTCATATATGTTATCTACAACTGCACTATTATTAAAATACTTTTTTCAAAATTGCTCTGAAGATTTTGTTCGAACTAGTTAATCATTAAGTGGTTATAAGCGTTAACTAATCTTTTTAGTTTTGGCTTCGCTTTCGTTTTAATTATTATATCTCTCTATACCAGTACAAGTTTTTCCAGGCTTGCTTTATTTATATGGTATTCTGCTTTACCCTGTCAATAAAACTAATCTACTAATAGAAAATATCTTAAACTGTGCTTTGTGTAAATGTAAAGAGGAAAGTGTGATGTGGATAAACATTTCTGAAAAATAATCAGAGCGGAAGTATCCTGCAATTTAAATGAATATAATAATTTGCTTTTGCACAAAAACAGAACAAGAATTTAAAAGAACGGAAGAGAGAGAGAAAGAAAATGAAAAAAAGCTATTCGTAATCTGTTCGGAAAGTTAATTAAATTAGTTAAAAATTCTTCGATTAGATAAGAAGAAGCTCATCCTCTCCCAATACGCTTCTTTTTTTCTTTCTTTTTTTTTTAAACGAAGTATTTTTTTTCATCCGAAAGAAACAAAATTGAACAATAGGAACTAAAAAATATGCTCCTTCATTCATTTTCTTTTAGTTCCTTTTTTTCTTTGTGTGTGTAAACAGGATGAGGTATCAGATAGATGAAAATTCTTTCCTTCAAAGAGAAATGTTTAAATGAATAAATAATTGTGTGTTATTGATTCTCTTAGAATGCAATGCAAATAATAAAAGAAAAAATTCCCTAGTGGAAGAAAAGCGCTGAAAGATTTTATCATCGGCAGTACATTGCGAACAGCTAATCGCTAAAAAACTACTTCCTACAAACTTAAACCATAGTTCCAGATGTTTTCCATTTATGAAAATGCTTTATTTTTAGGCTATACACAATTTATACACGTCATATAGATAAGAAACTAATCAGGTATGGTCATGTTAAAAACATGAGTGAGGAAAAACTAACCAAAATAGCGTTTAATTATAAACGTAATTCAAAGAAGGAAGCGAGGAAGACCACAGAAGTGGATGGACTATCTTAAAAAAAGCCATGAGGGATAGTTTTTGAGGAGGCATAGAACCTTGAACAGAAGAACTAGAATAGTCTCCTGTAGATCCTTCTGAAGGCAATACAACATGCCAATTCAATTCTTCTTGATACTAACTTGGGGTTGGTTGTGTACACCCTCTAAAAAAAGTATTCGAGCAAGAGAGAAATTTCCTATTTTAGATTTGCGGATAATAGTTAAGTTTTTGTAAAACACACAACTTCATAGAAATATAGAAAGTCATATTTATACATAGCCTAATTCATATTCTATGATAAATAATTTTTAATATACGAAACCAACGTAGGAAATTTCTCTCTTGCTCGAATACTTTTTTTGGAGGGTGTACAACAACCACAATCAGTTTTCAAAGGACACTGATATTTTTGTGCCTATTTTGTTGAACTTTTACAGATTACTGTGCGATATATGTTTTATTTGCTTGCTTTTCACTTCGTCACAAAACGCTGAAACGAAGATTCGCTTTCTGAAGGTAATCTCAGAAAAGTTCCACACGCCTTTACGTAGTCCACTGAGTCTTCTGTTGGATTTGCTATAGTCAGTAATTGATGTATACGGTTGAACTACGTAGCTACGTTTCCTGTACGATCGTCCTTTACGCCTCCAGTCCGTTATCTTTTGCAATGAAAACTTTTTATTAGGCTCTTCGCGTTGAATCCTGTTAGGAAGTTTGCCTGTTTTTCATAAAATTCTCATTCAGACGGCTATTCTAACACTAGAAATATTCGTTATTCCACAAAATATACCAGTTTTGCTCAGCAAACTTTGGAATGAACTCACTCAATAATGCTTGACTAAAAACTAGACGTTCAGTCTGTACTTTTGCAGCTTTCGCTAGCACCATTTTTAGCGAAATAGGAAGCTGCTTGAACACAATGTGTGTGCGTGTGTGTTTTTATTGTTTTTACAAGGTATATTGTTTTCTAAAGACAAGGCAGAAAGCTGTGTATTTTTTTTCACAAACCGCATTTTTATTATTTACATTCAAATTGGATCAGTCTTTAACTGGGCACCATATGTACACCCTCCAAAAAAAGTATTCGAGCAAGAGAGAAATTTCCTATTTTAGATTTGCGAATAATAATTGAGTTTTTGAAAAACGCACAACCTGACAGAAATATGGAAATTCATATTTATACATAGCCTAATTCATATTCTATGATAACTAATTTTTAATATACGAAACCAGCGTAGGAAATTTATCTCTTGCTCGAATACTTTTTTGGAGGGTGTACACATGTAATTTCTTCGAATTTTATATTTACTCTATATTGGATATATTGCTCTAGAAAAAATCTCTTATGCCAAATTCAACTGCTATTTCAATACATTTAGTGCTTTTTAATAAGTTCTGAATCATTTCACTTTGTCGTACAGTGTTAGAATTTTCAAAGCAAATTGCTTAAACGTATTAAACAAGAACTAAAGCCTTGTAGTTGCAATTAAAAAGTCAAATTATTTATTATTTCACTTTTGATTTAGTTTATGCGTGTGCTAAATAAAAACTAGAGATGTCTCATCTATTATTATGCTTGAATGATTCGCATGGAATCTTCTATCTTACTTAGCGCTAACAAAAGATGCACAATTTTAAGTGCCTCAGCAATTTTTATTTCCGAACTTGGAGATTTGAGCCTCGTCTAAAAGATAACAATTTTTAAATTAATAACTAAAAGGAATTTGGAATAAATTAGCTTTTCCTACTGTTTACAAAAGTTATTTTTCTATCGATCCCTCCCAACAAAGGAAGATCGCAAATTTTTATTGCTTTAAATGAATTTTGGATGGAGCTGTTGCTAGGATTATTCACAAAACTATGATTTTTGCCGTTTGAAAATGATTTTCTCATTCATCTTACATTAGAGAGTTTCTATTATTGGAGTTCTCCACGTTAAGAGGGTTATCAGGAGGCATTCTACTGCGTTTGTTTATGTAAATTAGTGTTCTTGGGAATGAAATAAATTTTCGTTTTTAACTTGTGTGAAAAGAGGAATACTTTTTAAACATAAATTTTAAGCCAGACTAAAGAACACAAAAGACGTTTTAAAAATATTTCAATTTAAAGATGTTGTTCAATGAAATAAATATTACAGTTTTATTATGTGAGTGTTAACTACGCTTAATTTTTAACATTTTACTCTTCAATACAAAACCGAAAAAATCTGGAGTGACTCCACTCGACTTTCCGAACACTTACGATTACCAAGCATTTAAATAAATTTTAATCGATGAATAATTCAAACATAGATACCAAATTGAAGCTCAATTGAATGCCCCGTTTAAACGCTAGCGCATTTTCAAGAATTTCTCCCCATAGGCCACAATGTAAATGAAATCTTTGTTGTAGCAGTGTAGAAAAACTGTAAGTCCTATACACATCAAAATCAATACCGGTCTTGTGATGGTGGTTTATAATATACAGGGTGTCCAGCCTTAATGTGACCCAATAGCTAATTCCCGAACCTTTCGGTTTAGATATGCACTTCCACTTTGAAAAATGTTTTAAAAGAGGTAAAGAATGTTTTTACGTGCTTTTCGAACCAAAAAACCCATTTAGAAAAAAATTACAAAAATTAAATTTTTATACGGTCCCTAGGTCCTATCATTTATATTTAAGAAAAGATGCAGTACACAAACACAAAGTAAACACAAAAAGTTTCATTTTATTACTATAAAAACTGACCGAGTTATGGAACTTTCAAAATCATACATTTCCTCCATTTTCTCGGCCGTTTCCAAGAAGCTAGTAAGGGACCGTCTTGAAAATGGCCGAGAAAATGGATGAAATGTATGATTTTCATGAAGTTTCATAACTCGGACAGTTTTTATCGTAATAAAATGAATTTGTGTTTACTTTGTTTTTGTGTACTGCATCTTTTCCTAAATATAAGTGATAGGACCTGGGGACCGTATAAAATTTTAATTTTTGTAATTTTTTTCTAAATGGGTTTTTTGGTTTGAAAAGCACATAAAAACATTCTTTTTAAAAACCTTTTTAAAACCTTTTTAAAAACATTTTTCAAATTGGAAGCGCATATCTAAACCGAACGGTTTGGGAATTAGCTATTGGGTCACATTAAGGCTGGACACCCTGTATATACCCAATTTGAGCTCAATCGAATGCCATGTTTACGAGCTATCGTTTCCACTCACACACACACACATAGGCGTAGAGTTATATGGGCCCGTGGGGCTCGAGCCCCCCCCAATAAATTGTGAATAGGGGCTGAGCCCACCCAATAATTTATCACTAAATACAGAAAACTGATTTATACTAACATGAAAAAAAAAAGTATTCACGCCATTTACAAACTTGTTCAAAAAAAACTTTTACTTTTAAAATTTTTCTTCTTTTGATTTCAATCATGATTTAGTATTCATTGTGACGCCACGTAACACAATGTTACTATAAGCTACCATTGCCAGGCTCTGGTTAATTATAATCAGATTATGCAATGTAAAGTATGAAATGAAGACAAGTTAAGATGTGTCTAAAATGCACCATCTCATCGAAAATGTTTTTTTTTTTTCCTCCTTTGGATTTTTTACTTTGCTTCTATTTTTAACTTATAACATGGTAGGAAGATGCTAACATGGATACTTACCTTACATAGGTGTAGAATTCTATGGACCCATAGAGCTTGAGCGCCTCCAATAATTTACACTTATATATAGTAAGTCATATCATAGCTGCCAACTACTACGGAATATAATTAACCGCTTTTTGTAAACAGTATATTTCTTAATTATTTTTTTCAAAATAGTAACCCGCCCGCTCGCGCAGCACAAAAATTTTGCTATATTTTAAGCCGAAAAATCATGTAGAAAAAGTGGTTAATTCTATTCCGTAGTAGTTAGCAGCTATGAGTAAGTTATATGTACCTGAATCACTGGCGTAGCCACAAATTTTTCATCGGTGTGTGTGTGTGTGTGTGTTACGACTTCTGCAACTCACGCATATGTATACGGGTGTATGATATCGAGTGTATTTTTCTAGCACCCGTTGTAATTGCCTCTCCAACGGGCTTTGACCACGTGAATAAAAGTTTAAATGTTCTTATTTTTAGTTTTTTCGTGTCAACATATTTCCCTGGAATCAATAACGCACCTAATACATTGCAAAGATCTTGCATGGGATGATAAGGGAGTGAAGATATACATTTTGTATGGCAAAAAAATCCTCATGGGAGTGGTTATGACCCCCCCCCCCAACCCCAAACCCTTGGCTAGGCCACTGACGGAAATATATGTGGTTATGGGGCCCGGCCCCCCCAATAATTTTGAAAACTTTACGCTTATGCACACACACACATACATACATCAAGTAAAAATATCATAAATGAATTCAGAAGACCTCAAAACGTGCAAATACATCAAAATCTCGAAGTCGAATTTTTTCATGATTACAATACTTTCCTTACATGGCACATGTTCGGAAAATAAAAAAATCTGGAGTGACTCCACTCAACTTTCTGAACGCTTACGATTAAGATCATTACCAAGCATTTAAATAAATTTTAATCGATGAATAATTCAAACATATATACCAAATTGAAACTCAATCGAATACGCCGTTTAAACGCTAGCGCACTTTCAAGAATTTCTCCCCATACGCCGTAATGTAAAAGAAATATTTGTCATAGCCCTGTAGAAAAACTATAAGTCCTATACACACCAAAATCAATACCAGTCTGGCGACGGTGGTTTATAATATATATACCCAATTTGATCTCAATCGAATGCCATGTTTACGAGCTATCGTTTTCACTCACATACACGCACATACACACATACACACATACATACATACAACAAGTAAAAATATCATAAATAAATTCAGAAGACCTCAAAACGTGCAAATACATCAAAATCTCGAAGTGGAATTTTTTCATGATTACAATACTTTCCTTACATGGCACATGTTCGGAAAGTAAAAAAATCTGGAGTGACTCCACTCGACTTTCCGAACACTTACGATTAAGATCATTACCAAGCATTTAAATAAATTTTAAACAATGAATAATTCAAACATACATACCAAATTGAAGTTCAATCGAATGTACCGTTTAAACGCTAGCGCACTTTCAAGATTTCCCCCCCCCCATAGGCCATAATGTAAAAGAAATCTTTGTCGTAGACCTGCAGAAAAGCTATAAGTCCTATACACTCCAAAATGAATACCGGTCTTGCGGTATTGATTGGTGGTTTATAACATATATGCCCAATTTGAGCTCAATCGAATGCACCATTTAAACGCTAGCGCACTTTCAAGAATTCCCCTCCATAGGCCTTAACGTAAAAGAAATCTTTGTCGTAGCCTTGTAGAAAAACTATAAGTTCTATACACATCCAAATCAATACCGATCTTACGGTGGTTTATAACATATATACCCAGTTTGAGCTCAATCGAATGCTCCGTTTAGGAGCTATCATGTTCACTCACATACACACAAACACACATACACACATACACACACACATACATACATACATCAAGTAAAAATATCATAAATGAATTCAGAAGACCTCAAAACGTGTAAATACATCAAAATCTCTAAAAGTCGAAAAAGTCTAATTTTTTCATGATTGCAATACTTTCCTTACACGGCACATGTTCGGAAAGTAAAAAAATCTGGAGTGACTCCACTCGACTTTCCGAACACTTACGATTAAGATCATTACCAAGCATTTAAATAAATTTTAATCGATGAATAATTCAAACATATATACCAAATTGAAGCTCAATCGAATACGCCGTTTAAACGCTAGCGCACTTTCAAGAATTTCTCCCCATACGCCGTAATGTAAAAGAAATATTTGTCATAGCCCTGTAGAAAAACTATAAGTCCTATACACACCAAAATGAATACCAGTCTGGCGACGGTGGTTTCTAATATATATCACCAATTTGAGCGCAATCGAATGCCATGTTTACGAGCTATCGTTTTCACTCACATACACGCACACACACACATACGCACATACATACATACAACAAGTAAAAATATCATAAATGAATTCCGAAGACCTCAAAACGTGCAAATACATCAAAATCTCGAAGTCGAATTTTTTCATGATTACAATACTTTCCTTACATGGCACATGTTCGGAAAGTAAAAAAATCTGGAGTGACTCCACTCGACTTTCCGAACACTTACGATTAAGATCATTACCAAGCATTTAAATAAATTTTAATCGATGAATAATTCAAACATATATACCAAATTGAAGCTCAATCGAATACGCCGTTTAAACGCTAGCGCACTTTCAAGAATTTCTCCCCATAAGCCGTAATGTAAAAGAAATATTTGTCATAGCCCTGTAGAAAAACTATAAGTCCTATACACACCAAAATGAATACCAGTCTGGCGACGGTGGTTTCTAATATATATCACCAATTTGAGCTCAATCGAATGCCATGTTTACGAGCTATCGTTTTCACTCACATACACGCACACACACACATACACACATACATACATACAACAAGTAGAAATATCATAAATGAATTCAGAAGACCTCAAAACGTGCAAATACATCAAAATCTCGAAGTCGCAATTTTTTCGTGATTACAATACTTTCCTTACTTGGCACATGTTCGGAAAGTAAAAAAATCTGGAGTGACTCCACTCGACTTTCCGAACACTTACGATTAAGATCATTACCAAGCATTTAAATAAATTTTAAACAATGAATAATTCAAACATACATACCAAATTGAAGTTCAATCGAATGTACCGTTTAAACGCTAGCGCACTTTCAAGATTTCCCCCCCCCCCCATAGGCCATAATGTAAAAGAAATCTTTGTCGTAGACCTGCAGAAAAGCTATAAGTCCTATACACTCCAAAATGAATACCGGTCTTGCGGTATTGATTGGTGGTTTATAACATATATGCCCAATTTGAGCTCAATCGAATGCACCATTTAAACGCTAGCGCACTTTCAAGAATTCCCCTCCATAGGCCTTAACGTAAAAGAAATCTTTGTCGTAGCCTTGTAGAAAAACTATAAGTTCTATACACATCCAAATCAATACCGATCTTACGGTGGTTTATAACATATATACCCAATTTGAGCTCAATCGAATGCTCCGTTTAGGAGCTATCATGTTCACTCACATACACACAAACACACATACACACATACACACACACATACATACATACATCAAGTAAAAATATCATAAATGAATTCAGAAGACCTCAAAACGTGTAAATACATCAAAATCTCTAAAAGTCGAAAAAGTCTAATTTTTTCATGATTGCAATACTTTCCTTACACGGCACATGTTCGGAAAGTAAAAAAATCTGGAGTGACTCCACTCGACTTTCCGAACACTTACGATTAAGATCATTACCAAGCATTTAAATAAATTTTAATCGATGAATAATTCAAACATATATACCAAATTGAAGCTCAATCGAATACGCCGTTTAAACGCTAGCGCACTTTCAAGAATTTCTCCCCATACGCCGTAATGTAAAAGAAATATTTGTCATAGCCCTGTAGAAAAACTATAAGTCCTATACACACCAAAATGAATACCAGTCTGGCGACGGTGGTTTCTAATATATATCACCAATTTGAGCTCAATCGAATGCCATGTTTACGAGCTATCGTTTTCACTCACATACACGCACACACACACATACGCACATACATACATACAACAAGTAAAAATATAAATGAATTCCGAAGACCTCAAAACGTGCAAATACATCAAAATCTCGAAGTCGAATTTTTTCATGATTACAATACTTTCCTTACATGGCACATGTTCGGAAAGTAAAAAAATCTGGAGTGACTCCACTCGACTTTCCGAACACTTACGATTAAGATCATTACCAAGCATTTAAATAAATTTTAATCGATGAATAATTCAAACATATATACCAAATTGAAGCTCAATCGAATACGCCGTTTAAACGCTAGCGCACTTTCAAGAATTTCTCCCCATACGCCGTAATGTAAAAGAAATATTTGTCATAGCCGTGTAGAAAAACTATAAGTCCTATACACACCAAAATGAATACCAGTCTGGCGACGGTGGTTTCTAATATATATCACCAATTTGAGATCAATCGAATGCCATGTTTACGAGCTATCGTTTTCACTCACATACACGCACACACACACATACACACATACATACATACAACAAGTAGAAATATCATAAATGAATTCAGAAGACCTCAAAACGTGCAAATACATCAAAATCTCGAAGTCGAATTTTTTCGTGATTACAATACTTTCCTTACTTGGCACATGTTCGGAAAGTAAAAAAATCTGGAGTGACTCCACTCGACTTTCCGAACACTTACGATTAAGATCATTACCAAGCATTTAAATAAATTTTAAACAATGAATAATTCAAACATACATACCAAATTGAAGTTCAATCGAATGTACCGTTTAAACGCTAGCGTACTTTCAAGATTTCCCCCCCCCCCCCATAGGCCATAATGTAAAAGAAATCTTTGTCGTAGACCTGCCGAAAAGCTATAAGTCCTATACACTCCAAAATGAATACCGGTCTTGCGGTATTGATTGGTGGTTTATAACATATATGCCCAATTTGAGCTCAATCGAATGCACCATTTAAACGCTAGCGCACTTTCAAGAATTCCCCTCCATAGGCCTTAACGTAAAAGAAATCTTTGTCGTAGCCTTGTAGAAAAACTATAAGTTCTATACACATCCAAATCAATACCGATCTTACGGTGGTTTATAACATATATACCCAATTTGAGCTCAATCGAATGCTCCGTTTAGGAGCTATCATGTTCACTCACATACACACAAACACACAACATCTCGTAAGAATAGCACAAATGAATTCAGAAGACCTAAAAACGGGTCAATACACGAAAATCTCGAAGTCGAATTTTTTATGATTACAATACTTTCCTTACATGGTACATGTTCGGAAAGTAAAAACGGTACTAATTAGATTATCGTTTTTTTTTTTTTTTTTTTATTATTTCTGTTTCAATCTTTAATGGCATGCTGAGAGAATGATGTGGCTGAAAAAATATGGGTTCGAACCCGCCAAGTAACGGTGATCCGAAATTTAATCATTTTCATATATTCTCTTCCATATAATCTACAAATGCACTTTATGATCTAGCAATTTTCCTGCAGAGGCATTTCACTAGCACATTCTATCCCCAGAACTGTACTGTAGACGTCTTATAACTAACTTAAGAGAAATAACTGCTCCGTTTACTGTACAATTAATATCGAAGCACATTAGATATTTATCTATTTATTAATTAACTTTTGAGCACTTTTCATTGTTAATTATTGACATTTCACTGAACTTTAGTAGAAAATCTCCGAGCAAATCAAAATGACGCATATGGAAGAGTAATACAAAATTTATCGCAGTATCTATGTTGGAATAATTTAGAAAAAAATACATCGGTAAACCATATGTAAAATAAATTCACGCACGAGGGACCATTAAGGCATTTTTAAGCATATTCCCAATATAATGCAAAAGAAACGTTAAAATTAGTGTACTTGCTTTTCAATGAGTTCAGATTATTGAAGACTAAAATAATTTTTTCAATCATCATTTAAAAGCCTGATCATGGAGAAAGTGTATGTAAAAAATAATTAGCTACAAGCAAATGCGTCATCATGCGAACGACCTATTACACCCACCATGCTAAACACAACAAATCCTTAAGTTTATGCCCGTATTCAAATTCAGCAGATGAATAAATGATTGCTTTAGTCCGTTGTCTCTACCATCTATTGTTCTTCAAAACAGAGCGTTAAAATATAAAGCAGAAAATATTCGCATGATTAAAGGTATTATCGGGTTCTTAAAATTCATGAGTCCCATTATTTCTTTCTTACGTAGTAATGAAGTCTCTAGTAAGTCACAATTGAACAGGTAATACTTAAATAGAACAACTGTACGTGTACGGAACAGTGAAGTGGATCGGTTAAATAATTTTCAAAGAGCACTAGTGAAAGAATTCAGGCCCTAGAAATCCTGAAAACCCTAATATCAAAGCCCTTTGTGATTATTAACATGTGTTACATTGGAAGATGAAACTGTTTTTGAGGTTACAATTTCAAAAAAAAAAAAGTTAAATTTCTTAATATCAAGGCAAAATGTTTTCTTTGAATCACTATAGAATTAAGTATATTAATTGCAACAAGGACAAGATTTCTTCCAACGTTAAAACAGAAAAGTCCCGTATAAGACAGATTCTCATATTTAGAACTGAATTTTGTAAAATATGTATTGCAAATGTGCTACTTCCTGTGTGAGTATTTTCCTTAGCCATAGGTTTTTTGCAGAAATGCTGATTGAATTTGGGGAACCGGTGCCTGAGAGGGTAAGAATCTGCCTTCCTCTTCGCAAATCGCTTAAGCACAAGGTCTTGGGTTTGATTCCCTTTCACCCCTATTTGTTTGCGTTTGTCCTATGAACTGTAAGCTTCCTAGTAAGAAACGTTTATTATGTTGAACAGTTTATTCGACGAAGATTTTATAAGCGGGTTCTTGAAACCAAGCAAAGAAATCCGAAAACAAAATGTTCCAAATGCAACAGCGGCTAACTGAAATATGTTCAGTTAATAGAATAAAGATTATTTTTATATTTGACGGTGTATTTTTTTTTTAAATAATGTGATTTTGATACATAAATACAAAAATTTAATTATGTAAAGCCCTTGAAAATTTAAGAATGTCTTTTTAAAGGTGTAGTTCTAAAACTTTTAATTTCCTCTTCTTCCCTCCTTTCCAAAAATGCCACTTTTGGATTTCTTCTGATTCGACTTATGGAAATATTCGCGCAAGCACTTACGAGGTGAAATAATATTCCACTTTCCGAAAAACAATAACACTAATGGCTTTACCTCCGTAAAATTATACGTCACTCTCTCTATGTAATACGACTCAGTATTGCATGAAAATGACATGCATTAGTAGCTGCACGTCTGGACTAATGTATTTCTCCAGTAACATATGAACAACTGTGCTAGACTCGTCATGACATTCATAATACAAATAGTCGTGCTGTTTCCTTTCTTATGCAGTGTACTTCTTTTTTTTTCTTCTCAGTTTGGATGTTATAAATATTTCGGAGTTAATTTATTAATCGTTAATTAACTCTTTAGAAAAAAATTTTTTTTTAAGAGTTGTGATTTTTTTTCCATATCGAACAGCTTCTGAATAGTATCTTAATGATTGCTTTATCATGTTACTTAAAGATTTTTTCTCCCCAAAAATAAAAGATTTTATTTGGTCAGAAGTTTTAAAATTGATGATCTTGGTATCCATAAAAGAAAAACACTATACAGATTATGATAATCCGGACAAAATTTTAAATATGTCTTATATACTTAAAGGAGTATATTTTTTTTTGTATACCAAAGTTTGCCTTAAAATTACAAATACAATCTTGAATATGTTTGTACTTTTAATTTGTAAACTGTGTTAATATATATATATATATATATAGAAAGAGTACACTGTAAAAAATTTTTCCGTGAAAATACGGAAAAAGTACTGGCAGCTGAGACGCCAGTACTTTTTCCGTATATTTACGGAATTTTATTTCTGTAAATTCCTGGACAGTTTCCGTTATATTCAAAATTCCGTTTTAAGGGTTTTCCGTTATTTACTGCATAATTTCCGTGAAATAACAAAATTCTGTATTTTGATTTTTTCTTTTTTACAGGATATTTTTCGGTACAATAACATATTTCAGTATTCTAAATCTTCCGTTTTTTACCGGATAAATATTGTGAAATTAATAATTTCCGTATTTTGCTTTTTCCGTTATTTTTCACAGATTGAACGGTATTTGAACGGACTTCCGTATTTTATTTTTTCCGTTTTTGAACGGGACATTTTCCAGTATTGTAACGTTTTTTGGTTATTTACCTTTTCCGTTATTATCAGGGTAATTTCCTAGGTCTATAAAGTTTCCGTATTTCAATTTTTCCGTTATTTAACAGAAAGTTTTGTTGTATTGTACAGTTATATACAGTACATACAGTGCATCGTTAAGTATCAATATTATTAATACATAACGGAAAAGATTGTCACAAAAATTAGAGTAACATTGCTGGAGTTAAAGTTTTGCTAATGAATGACAACACAAATTTTACTGATATAAAATTGACTTCTGATGCCTAAATTAGCACATTAACTTTTAATTATTGACAAATAATTAAATTTGCTGACATAATACATTATGTCACATTAACAAAAATATCAAATATTTAATTTAAACAATCTTTTTTTGTATTATCTTATCTTTGGTTATCTTTTTCTCTAAATTTCCTATATATTATTATACAGTTATGTATTTTGAAGACTTCGGGAAAATCCCGTCAAACAATCGTTTCCATATCTAAGTAGAAAAAATTATTTGACAATATACTCATAAATTGACCATAATGTACAATTTGACAATATACTGATTTAGAAACGTGTTATCTTAAACATCCATAAGATAACATGTTTCTGAATTATTTTCAACAAAATACTTTCTGAAACGTTACACAATTAACATTTTGCTGTTCATTTAATTTTTTATTTTATTTCAATTTTTGTGTGTATGTTTTTTCTTCCCAGGATCAGTTTTCTTAGAAAAATAATTAATTATATAAGCTCATTGTAAAAAAAAAAAAAAAATCTGATTTGGAGAGTGCTAGGGGAACACTTATAAAATCAGGTGCTACTTACGAGTAAATTTGTATCCTCCACTGAATATTATTAAAATAATGCAATTACAACCATAATTTCTAAACATTATTAAAAACAGCAAACCCTTGAAAAAAATTAAAAGTGAAATTTAGAAGAACGTTGATTTTATGAGAATATTGCTTAAACTTTGAATTTAAATTTTTGACTTCTTTCTTTTTTGTACGAGACAAACATTTTAAGAGTTATGCACTATATATAAATAGGAACTTTTATTTCTTCTGTGTACATAAATTCCACATAGCATTATAGTAATTATAAATTATAATTCAGTAACCTAGCAGGCTATTTGCAGGACCCTAAAATAGTGTAACGTATAGGAGCCAACTGTTCTCAGATTTTTCTTGCCGTCATAGTATGCATAATGTATAAATCGTACATATATACCTTTTGCAAGTACAGTGAAAGTCTCCCAATCTGGACACCTCTCAAAGTCGGGCAATATCTGAGGCAAAGACGCAGCCAAAAGGTTGGCTCAAAGAGCCCGGGCGACTTTCTAAATTTGAATTTTTGTTAGCAAACTGATAATAATCAAGCCTTTTTGTGAGAATTTTTACTTTTGCACTTTGAGCCATCCCCCCCCCCCCCAATTTTTTTTCTATCTACGTTCCTGGTCTATGGAAACCGCATGAGCCGGATTTGCTCTTTTTTTTTTAATAAATAGAACAATAAAAAACTATTCTACTTTCCCCCATGAAAACCTTATATCTTTTAACGACTGCTCACAATTAGTAAACTTTCCTAAAAACGAAGATAATAGATATAAATAATTCACTAATGTGTGCAAAGTAAATTCATTGCAATTTTAATTGGTAGAATTCATATGTTGAACCATTGTTCTGCTATAAAAGAGAGCAAATATTAATTAATATACATTAGTATATTATCAATATATATTAATACAAGGGGAAGTAATTAGGTTTATTTTGTTCATACAGATAATAGAATTCTAAATCAAATTTGAAATTATTGTATTCAGCTTAAACCTATCTACAGTAATTAAACATAAGTTAAATTGTCTTATATCAACGATGAATATTGCTTCATTTTGTATCAATATTATTGAAAGATAAAAATTACAAAAATTAGAGTGACATTCCTGGAGTTAAAGTTTTGCCAATGAGTGGCAACACAACTGATATAAATTGCTTTCTGATATCTAAATTATAAGCACATTAACAAAAAACATCAAATATTTAATTTTAAAAATCTTTTTTGGTACTATATCTTTTTCTCTAAAATGATAGTGTATATAATGCAATTATTAAACTTGTAGCATGCACACAAAAACAATTCCGAATAATAAATTGACTTAATGCGAATTGTATTATTTTATAAAAATGTTGTGCTGACAAATCTACTGTCATAAAAAAAATCCATCATGAGAAAAAAAATCAGAGAGTAAACATACAATTCAAAGTAATAGAAATTTATTGTAAGACATTATTAAATAACAAGAAATTACAATTTTAAGATTTTTTATTGGATTAAATTACTAAGGTTTAAATTTTTGGGGTTCACAGCATTTTTAGTTTTTTCTTTTCATACTTCGTTCCTCTATCAGGATTTATATCCGCTAAGGATCTGCAAAAGAAAATATATCTTAAATTTCAAGGAGAAAAAAAATATTATACACTTCAATTACAAATAAAATTAAAACAGCAGTAGTATCTCTCTTATAAGTACATTATTATCTGACATATATATGTTCTAATGTGGTTATAGATTCTGACTGTACTTAAATACATTTCATATAGCGTAATTCCAATGCATTTAATAAAAGTTACTCAAACGTAGATATATCTTTATGATGAGTTTAAATTAAAATTACTGAATAATATTAGTATATTGATTTTAAACTGATGGTTATATTGATCTCAAAGTCAAATTTTAATTTCAAGAACTTAAAAAAATTTAGAGTAATTTTTTGTAACTGTGTTAAATTTAGAGAAAATTGTTTAGCGAAATGTCTGCCACATATACAGACGTCCCAAAAAGATTGAAACGCTCTTTACTTTTATTCTTGTTAAAGATAAGTGATCAGTGTAAATTGAAAAAAAAAATGTTTAAAATAGAGTAGGAATTAAGGTTAATTTAATGAAATATTCTTCTCATTCATTTTCAAAAAGTTACAAATTTTAATTTTGGCTCTTACACAAATTTTGTCAATCAGAAAATTGTTGTGTTTAATTTGGAGATATCATTTTAAAAAAACCGCATATCTGTATAACTGTATCTTTAAAATGTACTGAATCACGTTGAAAGAAAAAATCTGACTTATGCCACTTTTCCGTAAAATAGAGACCATAAACCGACGGCAAAAATTTTATGATAAAAAACAGGCTAATGTGTGTCGACAATTTTTACCACATAAATCTAAATGAAGTATGGCACAGAGATCCTATAAAGCAGTCGTACTCCTTATGGGGCCAGTGAGCTGTATATGGCTAATACCATCCAGTTCTATCTTTTTTTGTGATACGTCAAAAAATATCATTTCCCCTGTGATAGATGGTCCCCATTCACAGTATTAGGGACTCACAGTGTTGGACAAACATAACTTCTTCAGTTTTAAAAATACAGGTGTGCGGTTTTTAAAATCATTCTTATGTGAGTCGAATAATATTTTTCTAATTCAAAAAGTGCAACATTTTGAAGATTGGTGAGCGTTATAATTACAATTTTGCAAACTTATTACTTTATTTTCTGCCTTAATTTAAACATTTTTGTAATTTACGCCACTTACTTTTATTGGTAAAAAAATAAAGCGTGTTTCAATCTTTTTGACACACCCTATATAATGATTTGTTTCTTAATTTTTAAACAGAGTAATTACATAAAATAAAAATATACATGGAAATACGTTTGCCTTATTAATTGGTGTAATTTAAGTAATTTTAAATCACAATAAAGCAATAAATTCATAATACTGCAAAGTGAAAAAGAAGAATAACGTTTCTTTAAACTTAGGGGACAAACTGTAAAAAGTTAAATAATGATCTATTTCTGTGAAAATGACAATTAAACGCCTTCAAATTCGTGAAATTAAAATTTTACTTACCGAAACTTACACTTAGAGATATGATTTTTTCTTTTTAATTTGGGTTCTTAGACACTAAGCAACATATTCTAAATATTAGTGATAGGAAAAGAGGGACCACATAAAAATTAAATTTCGTATTTTAATATATACAATACTTTGTAAAAAATTGCAGTGACGTGTTTATTAATTTTCAGAAAACGAATGAGATTAATACAGGAATTAATTAGTATTCATGGTATCAGATTGTTGAAAGCTAAATAATAAGTTAATTATTCTACAAATGAATGCTATCGTGCTAGGAAAAAAGGGGGTAAATTAAAAAAAGAATAACAATAATAGTAAATGGAGTAATAACGCATATGAAAAAATAATCTTGATGTTGTCAATCCATGCTTCCAGTGTACATTTAGGGCAACAAATTAACTTATTCATGTTGTAAAATATCCCTGTGATATTCACACTACTAAGCATAGAAAATTACACAAACTACATTTAGGATGAATATATAAAAGGAAAAGAAAGAAAAAAGGCACCATTTACCGTTGTTTAAATTACAATTATAGGGGTATTCTTGAAACAGCACCGACGAAATTTTTTGTCCGCTTTACTGGAACCTTGTCCATGAAAATGATGAAGTCGCTTGCTGCAAAAAATTGAGCCACCTGAATGAAATAAATATTTAATTAAAATTAATGTTTTGTTAGAACGAATACAATAAATTTTATATGAAATTTATAAATCTGAAAGTGAATAAACAAATTTATAAATAAACAAGTTTATTTTTCTCAAGTTGATAACTACCAAGTTTTGGGCTGATTGGCCCTAATAAGCTACAAATAACTTGTTAATAGTCCACAGGGGAAACGATCACACTTACACAAATTCCTAAAAGGTTAGCGCTCGCTTTTCTCTCTGTAAATCATCCTGAACTTGTTGTATCTTTTGAGTGCTAAACCGTACCACGAAGACACTATACAGAATTTGTGCTTCAAAATGTATGGTAACAAGGTACCATGTGAATCAAGTGTTATACTCATTTACTTTATTAAACATACAGTCATCAGCTATTATGTAAGTTTTAAGTTCATACAACACGATTATATTACTTTAGCGATATAAAAAGTAAGCATCCAATTTAATTTGTCAAATAACTTACTTTGGCAATCTAAATAATAGTCCATCTGTTTTTCAGGAATATAAAAGGACTGCTAAAAAAAAAAAAAAAAAAAAAAAAAAAAAATGTGTGTGTGGGTTTATAGCAAAGCTACTCGAGGGCTATCTACCAAAAGGCGATGCCTCGAGCGGAGGGCATTTTAGAGGGTTCTATAATATTACAGGAATTCCACTAAATTTTCTGTCTAGAAAAGGGGAAAAAGGAGCATTTCTGACGAAAAAGGGACCATTTTATAAACAATTGTTTTTAAAGAGGGATAGGCTTAGGAGATGTCTGGGATTATAGTCTTTTTTTTTGTGCTATACAGGGATAATGAATGGGATTTGAGAAAATCCGGGATTATTGAGGGTGGTTCAAATTCAGAGGTTCCAGACACCATTGAAGAAAAGTGTGTAGTGTAGAGTGTAGTGTGTTTAGGGCAAACCTCCACATCAGGTATCTGCAGAAGGTGGGGTGCCTTGGGAAGAGGACTTTTTAAAGGGTTCTAATGCTCATGGGCGAGGGGACACATCCCTCCAATATTTTGCCTTACTAATGATAAAATTTTAATGATGATTGAGAAAAAAGAGAATGTTTTGTTCTCCACCCCCCTCCCCTCCACAATAATCAGCAGCTTGCGAAGCTTATGTTAATTCATGTGACATATGGAGAAAACCACCAGAAACTCCAGAGCATTAGATCAACAGCCATGCGGTTAGCCAGAGAACCACTTCAGCCATCTATCATTTCCAATACTTTATGCAATGGACCATTGTTGGGCCTGAAGAGTAGTGGAGAGCTATTGTTCAAAGCTCTACAGAAGACTGATACTACATGTCACAACATTCTAAATAGTTTGTTCTAAATTGTTCAAAATAGTTTAGGGTGTCTTTGCCTGGGACATCTGTAACGGGGAATATTTTTCTGCAGAAAGGGGATAGACCTCCAGCACGTAATGTTAAGCATCTTCTAAACGTCAAAATTATTTCTGAACTTTCGTGTTGTAACTTTTATGATGTCATCATAACAAACAGTCATGTCTAATGAAAAATACAACTAAATAAATAATGTTGAATATTCCAGTACGGTAAGATTTTTAATTTACTTTATAAAATAATTTTAAAAATACTGTAAAATCTCATTAGAATAAACTAAATTTTTGTGAATATTTCCGATTAACGAATAAATTTTTTTATTAAAGAAAATCATTAGAACTAATTAAATAAATGAAATTTCCCTTTAATGAACTTTCCAGAATTACCAGTTCAATTTTCCCTTTAAATTCGTTGTAATGAAATTATACTAAAGACCCCACAAAAATATGTTTTGTCCTCGTTTGGCCTTAGAAATATATGGCAAGCCTAAACAGGGATGCCTTTCAAGAAAACCAGAAAAAGACAAAATCACATGTGAATCAAAAAAAACAATATATAATTAATTATGCATGGCGTAAAGTTTGCGACATTATTGATAATTATTCGTAAAGTAATTTAAAATAATAATTACATATAATTAATGCATAATACAATGCAGAAAATTTCTTACATTGAAATTAGTGTTATATCACAACTATGTAATATAAGAAACACTGATTACAACATTTATATATTGCATAAAAATGGCAAATGTTTTAAAAGTTTTCCAATAAACCTGTTGCATGAATACTAAAAATGAATATCTAAATAACATATTTTTCCAGGAAGATATACATTTTGTATGGCAATACTATACAAGAATATACATTTTGTATGGCAAAAAATTCCTCATGGGGGGGGAGGTTGTGACCCCCTATCCCCCACCCCTTGGCTACGCCACTGACACACATTCATAGTAGAATTGTTTTAATTTTTTTTTCCTTTAAGGAATCATGCAGAAAAATGAAATCTTACGAAACATTGCAATTGTTATTCGAAACAGTTAAGCAATTATGACTTATGGATACGAAAACATAAAAGAATGTCAAAAATATTTTCTGTTCAAACATAAAACACCTAAAAAAACATTGAAAACTTACAACACAGGATATTTTAAGCAGATGTATTAAAGAATACTGAGATTACGGCTCATAAATGTAATTTACACCTTAATATTATTAAAATATGTTAAACTAAATACATATTTCTAAAAGGAAAGCTTAATAAAGTAACTTTCATATGATGAAAATATATAAATATTAAGCAAATAATTTATACGATTCTAAATACATTAGTTGTCCCCCCCCCCCCAAAAAAAAAAGCAACTTTGCCATAGAGAAGAGCAGAATATCTGAAAAGCAGTTACAATATCTAGAATATTTTTTTAAAGAAAGGTAAAAGTTTTTAAAGGTTCTGTGAGTAATTGCAAAGCTTTTATTTATTTTTTTAAATTCTAGAATGTTAAGTTTATTTCTTGTTTGCTTTCATAAACATTTTTAGACTAATCAGAGTATTCTTTGTTTCAACTTTTAATTCCTTTGCTTTTTTTTTTTTTTTCAATCATATCCAAATCTGTACTCGAAATGAAAAAATTAAATGATTTTTTGGGGGGTGGGGTGGGATAAGGTTAAAAGATTAATTTATAATTAAAGTAGGTATAAATTTTCACTCTCGTGGGATTGTAGGTTAAAAAAAAAAACAATGCTAAAGAAAAAATATTTATTCTGAAGAAGGAACGGAAAAGACTGAAATTAGTCATCAAAAACTTTGACCTCAGATTTTGGTCTACATCAATAATTATTTTAAAAAAATTATTATTTAAAAAAAAATCTTCTTTAGTGAAGACCAAATAGTAATTTCTTTACAATTTATTCGTTAAGATTTAGAGTTGCACACTTCTTAAAATTCCATTTACTTTACCAGACCCTAAAATTTGACTTTTAATTTGTAGCATAGCAATTCAAGTGCATAAGAAAATTAAAAAAAATCAACTGAGTAATTTTTAAAAGCAATACACTACAAATTATTTCTGAAAATAAGCCAAATAATCAAATAACAATGTACAGTTTACTAACTTCATTTAATATTTAAGGTATTAGGCACATAGCTACATGAACAAAGTAATAAATAAAATGATCAATTATCTACATTATTAAAAAGTTAATATTTTAGTATACATCAATAACATTTAAGAATTCTAAATTTCAAATGAAATATATTCTTTATGTAATTTTGGAACCAAAGGAATTTTTTATAAAGTGAAATAGCCTTCTTATATATAAGCCAACCATGAGTATTAAAAATAGAATGATTTGCTAATAAAACATAATTTTGCAGCTGAAATAGAGAAATTTTTTAGTATAATGAACAGGGCCTGATTATTACACGGGCATGCGGGACTATAGCCCTGGGCCCCAGAAAAATAAGGGCTACCAAACCTCCCGATTTATTGTTATCATGATTTATTACATATTCATAAATACTGCAATAATAAATTTTTTGCAACTAAATTTCCTTTGTAATATCTATAGCATAATTTTTGACAATAAATGGACTTAGGGATTTATTTACTGTTCTTCTAATTGAATAGTCTTTAAGACTCATGGATCCATAAACAAGAAGTTAGGATTGTATGGTATGGCCATATATATATATATATATATATATATATATATATATATATATATATATATATATATATATATATATATATATATGCTTATTAAAAAATATCCATCTGTTAACATTTTTTATTTCATGATGAAGTAAAGAACATTTAACATTTAACAGAACTGTTAACATTTCCCATAATTTTATATCTATTATTTTTGTATGTACTGGGCGCGTATAATGTGAATACACATGTTCTTATCAGTTTTATAGAAATGAAGTTTTCTTTAAAAGTACGAGTGTACTGTAATAAAATTTGATTTATTCTTTCTATATCTGAAAGAAAAGAAAATATTTTTAGAAGAAGCAAGATAATATTTTTCTTTCTTGTAAAACAATTTTAAAATTCTCTGTACATAAAATTTTTCTTAATCACTATTTTATAAAATTATATAATGATCAGTAATTAAATATCGCCCAAAATATATTTTTAACTTCGTTGTCCTTTTTCATTGGCACTTTCCTTCTAAATTGTAAAAACTTCGTACGAAACCCACTTTTGTAATAAACCACTATACTTCAAACTATCCCCAATCCACTTCCTCCTTTTCTTCAAGCGGTAATTGTTCGGACGTCTTTAGACCCCCCAGAGCTTTCTCGGAAAACCGGATGGGCTTTTCCGGCAGTAAGGGCCAAATTCTTGATATACGGAAAAAGTCCTGGAATGAGATAATACGGAAATTTTCCGTAAAATTTCCAGGAAAGTATCCAGTGAATTTACGGTTATTTTTTAGAGTGTACTAAACTCTGAATACTTTCCAGATATAAACATACCAAGTGCGCTCATGGTGATATATCAAACGTGAAAATACAAAATATGGCTTACGCAGCTTCAATGTAATACAGCATTAAGTTCAAAGAGAGTTACAATAAATGGAGTAAAACAGAGCTATTCGGTCATATTTAACTACAGTATTATTCAATTGTAATATTACAAAATAATTGTGAATGCTTATTATCTATACAAAGGCTGATTATTAAAAAAAAATGGTTGATTATATAAAAAAAAAAATTCTAAGCCGATATATGAGCCCACTACGCTTAGGTAATCGGAAGAAAACTTCAGATATTGCTATTTAGAGATTCATATATATTTTTATCGTCATTATGGTTACATTGAAAACATTAAAAAAATTTCTAATGGCTACACTCTCTTTTATTTTCTTGAAAAAATCGATCAACACATTGAAAAATCCTGAATGTCGTTGGCATAATGCACATGTGACAAAAATTAGTGGGATAAAATATTTGCAAAAAAAGAACACTGTAAAGGACCAAAGACCACACATCCTGCAGATGCATTAACACAATTTGCTTAATTCAAGGAATAGACAGTAGAAATGCTAAACCAACTGTGGGGCATGTTGAAAACTTATCGTCTCATTTATTTAATCCGTTCGTGTCGAATAATGAAAAAGTTAGCGAAAAAAAAATCTGTCTAGCATTTAATGCATTTAAAACACACTTATAAATCATGGGGGAAAAAGTATATTCTTTTTTTGAATAGATTCTTCGTTCTTCTTTTTTTTACGAACCTCATATGAGGTTCGTAATAAAAAGAAAATTTGATATTTTTACATTTTTAAAGAAGTCTGTTGTTATTAAAAAAAATTGAAAGCATGCACATATTATAGTTAAAGAATAAAAAAAATACCTATGAAAAAAGGTAATGAAGCAGCTTAAATAATCTGTTAATCTTTCTTCTAAAACAATGAAGCAACATTTGTAAGTAATGATCTAAATCAGGGCTTAATTCGCATAGCGAGCCCGCAGGAGCTCAGCTCATGCACTTCTTTTTTTTCAGAGAGAATGTTTACATCCTTTGCAAAACACAGCGGAGCTCATGAATACTGCGCTCCGGAACCCACCAGTACATTAACTAATTTTCTTACTTTTCATACACAAACCGATTTTAGCGGAGAGAACAATCAGGACTCATTTCGCCTGGAACTGATCTGAGAGTCCTGAGAAGATTTTTGGGTCTTCTACTGTGCATTGTTTACATTTCTTCATGATAATTTCAGACTATTTCATTTCAATTCACTGTTCTGTGAAATAAGAAAAATAGGCCTAACACCATTACATGTAAAATTTTTGAATCATCATTATTTTAATAAATTGTCCTACCGAATCTCGTATTGTAAGGCTCGCGGGGGGGGTGGGGTTACAGCAGTACGCCACTGAGTATAAACATCAGTTCTAGAGAATATTAGAGCTCCGGCACATTTTTTGCTAGAAATTAAGTCCTGATCTAAATTGACTGGTACTGAAACGATTTATGTAGCTATTTGGAAGCCTCATAAGTGCTCAAAATGAATTAGCGGTATAACTGAAAGGAAAGATGCTAAATCGCCCGCTAAATATTGCTATTAGAAGTAGGAGCCTATGTGAGGTTCAGGATGACGCGACGGTTAAAAATTAGAAAATTTGTATCGCCAATCTTGGTTTGTGATTGGTCCTTTACAATGCTCTTCTTTCCAAATGCTCAATATAGTTAATTTTTTGCATTAATATAACCCTTTTCCTATCTGAATTGCATATGCATTAGTTTACAACTGCTTGAGCTTCATACTATAATCTTCACTTCATCTCAGAGTTACCTTACACATTTTAATGTGCGTAAGGGGCATCGAACTTTTCCTAAATAAATTTCACAATACGTAACCAGTCAGTAATATAATATCGTGGCTAATTCACTTAACCGTAAATCGCTACACAACATATTTTAACACTTTTTTTTTTCTCTAATCACAAAAAGATATAGTTTCTTTTACCGGTATACTACAGGAATGTCTCCTGTGGATATTACCAAGGTTGAAATTGAAGGCGTTCGCGGAAGCTAGTAACGGCTTAGACCATCCTTTGATCTCAATCTGAACTTCATGGTTCTCTGGAACTTTGACCTGCCAATCCCTTTTTAATGTCCTTAATATTTCCCCCACTTCGTTTAACTTCTAACGGTTAATGTTGTTTACTTTACCTTAAAACCACATTTTATGCATTCCTTTTCACCAGTGGTGCAAAGGCCACACTCAAAGCAAAGTGTTAAATTGTGTCATAAATTGTGAAAATGACAGATTTACACACTTGTTCCTTTTTTCCTCAGTACTGAAGACACCTCTGAGGCCAATATTTACCACTGAGTTTATTTTTCTTTTAAAAGCGCCATATTTTTATCATTAACAAAAGAGGTACTCTTTAAAACATTGCTGAAAAAAAATGTCCGAAAGAACATTATGGCGTAGACCATTTTGCTTTTCATCAAATAACTTTTTCAGACACTCTGCGAATTGCACATTTTTATGTTCAGTTAACGATATGTTTACGTTGAGGGCTATTAAGGTTTTACGCCAAGTACTGTAGGAATGTATGAATAACACTATAGAATAAATACCCCAACATACTTAGAAAGAATCTAGGCTCATGGTAGAGTGAAAAAATTCGAGGCAAAGAGATTTCGAGTTACAAAGGTTTTTAATGCGGTCAATCCCTCGTGGCATTTTCTTGTCATTAAAAAAAAAACTGCTAAGAGGTTGAAAATGGTAATGCGACTTCGGTTGTTGAAGAAAGGTGGTTGGACATCAATTTTGGAATTTATCCTGGCCGAATTCGAGATAAAGAGGTTTTGAAGCAATTTTATTAGAGATAAAAATGGAAAATACACTAAACTTAGATTGTAAATATAAAGAATTTCAGAAATTTTGAGGTATGGTGCTAAACAAGTTCGAGATGCCCATAAAGTCTCTTCATTTTTTATTTCATTAGGCACATAAATTTCTTAATCAACCTTTTTTATTAAAAATATTTGCGTACTCTAAAAAAGAGCAAAACCTAACATAAATAAATAAACATATTAAGAAATTATATATGAGTATAATGTAGAAATTCTATTCTCCTGGGTGCATTTCTCTTAATCCGCGTTTTAAAAAATAATTTAGTAAAAAAAAAATAATAATAATATATTTTTCAGCTTAAAAAAAGAGAAAAAACTATATAAATTAGCCTCAAACCGAGGTTTAATGCAATAAGACGAAAGAGAGAAAAAAAATTACTCATCCATATTTTGAAAATTCTATGCACTTCCAATAATAGTGGTGGTAAAATAAAAGCTTTTACTGTCCCCTGGAGAGAAATTTCGCCAACACCCACGAGCACTTTCAAAAAAGAAAATTCTGCAGCTATTATCAACAGTATCCCAATAGTCACGCTTCATATGCGGCTAAAAACAAGCGTAGAAGAAGGCATTCTTTTAAAAACTTAAATATAAAAACCCTCAAAAATTCTCCCGCCCTTTTTTAATATGCGAATATCCATTACCATAGCTGTGAAGTGGAGCCCCGGTTTCTTATCACGACCTCCTGGAACACAATAAGAGCAAACGACACGTCGTTTACAATGGCCGGGCGAGGAAAATCACCCGGATAAATGCAAAAGGAACAGAAATATTTTCCAAATTTACCGAGAAAAATAGAATCGTGTTTTTTTCATTATAGAAAAGATGCTGTTTTTGATGACAAGGGTGTCTGCGATTCGATTTATGTGACTGATAGTTCAGAAAGGTTTCGGAAATCTTTAAGAGGTGAAGAATTTATTCTCGGTTATTGCAAAGGGGGTTATTGTATTGGCCTATAATTTATTTTCTGAGTTTTTTTTTTTCCTATCATTGAATACACGAACAAAAACTTTTGCCGTAAATGAGTTCATGGGCAGCCGGATTTAAAATGAAATCTCTCTGTTGTTTTTTTTTTTTTCTTTTTTTTTTTTTGGAATTAAACGTGATTTTCGGCAAATAGTTTGAAATTTCATGCTTTCTGGAATTTACGGAGATTTTAATGGGGTGTAGGAATTCGCTTTTGAAAGATGAAACACGAAAGAGTTCATTACTTTTTGAAATGAGTTTTTTTTTATTTATTTGTTCATTTATAGAACGCATTAAAAGCAACGACAGATTTCTGTTTGAATTTTGAAAGATCAACGTGTGAGTTCGCCGCCCACCTCCGTGTTTTTAAAATCATCAGAACATGTAAAATTTTTATTTTATATTATTTACCTTTAATTTAATTTCCAAATACATACATAAAAGATTTAGAGCTTTTTATTTCATCGTTCTCTCAAACCTAAAAGAAAAGAAATATTTTCTAATTCTTTATCTTTTATGTTTTTGCAATAATAAAAGATTTATAATTAAATAGCTTATTTATAATTATTTCTTGTTAGTTAAAACAATTCAACGATTTGATTATCGATCAATTAAAGTATGCTTTATAGTCAAATTATTTTCTTTCATATAAATTATATCTGTAAATTCTTTATAAATTCATGTTTTTTGTGCAACTCTGTAAAAGAGCTGCCAACGCAATTCCGATACTTTCAAAGGGAAGTTTAACATATATGAAAATTCAAAAACGAAGAAAACTATATAAGCTACACTCACTATTTCGAATGAGAAATAGGTTGTTGAGAACATGAATCACGCGTAGAATTTTGTTTCGTTTAACGTACAGTAGCGCCATTTAAACGCACTTCGAAAATTCATTGGCCGTAATGTAATGTATTTGTTTTATAGCTCCTGCTGCTTAGTTTTTCTAGAACTATAAATACTGCAAGCCAGATTATAGACAGTGTAGAACTAATGGACATACCTACATTTTGTGTGTACCAATACACATGTACGGTAGTTGGGATTGGGACTGAAATCACAACTGCGTCATGGGAAGTGTTAAAGTAATTGGAACATCACTAACTATTATTCGATATATTTTCACCCTAAGATCATGCAAGATTATAAAATAATTTTACTGTGACCCCAAACAGTTTTTAGAATAAATGTACATTTTGTAAAGGCAAGCAAGCATATACACAAGGGGTATTTTCCTAGGGGAAGAGTGCCTTGAGCGGAGGACTTCTTAAGGGCTTCTAGTGTTCACGTTATATCTGGAGATGACAGCCCGAAACTTCAGGCCGCTAATCGACAGCCCCGCGGTAGGCCAGAACCCTGGGCTTTCACACTTCATCCATCATCCATGTTCAGTACTATACGCATTCGGACATGGTGGGGCTACAGTTTTTAGAAAAAAAAAAACGTATGGTTACATTTTATCCCGTGAAAAGTGTATAGAAATTAATCCGAGTATTTGTATTGTTTAGGTATATTTTTTTCCATCTTCCGTCATCAGACAATTTCTCCCGCCAAACCATCACTATAGGTCGGAAGCGCTAACAAAAACTCATTGATTTCTAAGGAGCCAGTTTTTATTTCAAAAGGCCTTCAACATTCAATCTTTTCATATTCTCTTTATGCTCCCGTCTTTCGGTTCTCAAGAAAGTTCACACTAATTTTCGACTTCAATGGGCATTTTCATTTTAAAACGTGAGTCGTGCTGATTAAAGACGATTTCAATCAGGTATTGATAATAAAACGAAGATGGATAAAAAAAAAAAAAAAGAAAAAAATCATTCTACTTCTTCCTCTTTGTGCTGACGTTATTGTTCGGAAGTTGGGGGGGGGGGGTGTCACAGTGGTGCGGAGACAAAAGGTGAGATCTAGTACTATGGAACGAAGAAAAAAAAGTACAAATAGAATAAAGTGCTGCATTTATTTTAAAAAACTATAAAAATTGGTAAAATCATCGAATCGAAATTCGATTATCGAAGTGAATGGTGCTAGTGAGTTAATGTCTTAGTCTAGTAAAAGAGTATAGTTCCCTAAACTTATCTATGACCTCCCGCCCTCTCTTAGTATCAGGGTTGCCAATTTAGCCACTTTGTGGCTAGAACTTGGCCAACTTGGAATACCGAAGTATTTTGTAAATCGAAAATGAAAGTCCAAATGACTCAAAAAACACTTGCAGGCAAGTATATTTCAGCAGCACAAACACTTAGAAGTAAACGCCAATGAGCAGTTTATTTTTTTATAGGCTTGAAAACATTTTTAGCCATTTCTGTCCAATTTTTAGTTCTGATTTCAACCATTTTTCTCCGGCAGAGTTGGCAACAGTGCTTAGTATTTATTGAATGCACTGAAAATAACTAAATTTGGCTACTGTAAAGTGTTCGAAAGACTACGTAGAAAAGGAACATTCATGCATAATTTAAGGTACAAGAAATGTTACAGTTCGTCCCTGATCGTTTCGAGATATTCACACAGATTCCGTCTTCGATAAGGGAAAAGCAGAAGTAAGGGACTGTCAGCATTTGCATTGTTATTTCCATTCCATTTGACTTTTTACAGTGGGATAGTACCCAATTCTTGTTTGTTTCTTATCTATTCAATTACTAGAATCTGGTTATTTTGTTCTTTTGATTATTCTAGATTTGAGTGCTGGAAAAGCGTATACCGCTATTTCAGTGATTACTCATTTTTTTCTTTTTTTCAATAAGTCTTCTTCTTCTTTTTTTTTTTGTCTGAGTTTTACTGAATTAGGTACAAAGTGATTGGGGTGTTAATCTACCTTTATAAATAGTATTTTGCAGCTGAAATGGGTGAAATTATTGCTCCCAACTTTTGTACACGGACTACACAAAAGATGCGCCCCCCAAAAATTTCTTTTTGTTCTGAAATATCTACTTGGTGGAGCTTTCACAAACAGGGGCTATGCTGAAGGGGGGGAGGGGGTGGAGTGTCAATCCTTAACACGCACATATTCTGTTAAAATTGGCCAAATTAGATGCCTAGTTGAAACGCTTGGTAAAAAAAAAATTAACGAAAACTATAATGTACTTTCTATTTCTGGTACAGCTGGCATAATTACACAAACTCAGTAGGAAAAATAAGAAGTTGGTAATATAGTTGATAAAAAAAAGTATGTTCTTAAAAACCGATATTTAACTTGGAAGTTTATCGACACCCCCCCACCCCCCCCCCCTAAAATAAGTCTTAGCAATGGCCCTGTTCACAAATGTAGAACAACAAATTATAACAAAAGAAAAAACCTTCTCGAAATGTACAAGCAACTTCAACACTTATTCATTCCGTTCTGATAATTTGTCGTCTAGTCTGAGTCATCTTTTTAAACTGAGTTCACCATTTTCAATCCGAAGCGCCACCTAGTGGGCATTTTTGAACTATTTTTTTTTCCTTTAGCGCATCTTGCGTATTGTCCGTGTACCAAAGATGTCAGCAGTGTGCACTCCCTTTTTATCTGCCGGATTGTATTTATAGAGCAGGTTAATTTCTATCCACCTTGTATGTACAATGTAAAGAAAATGTCGTTAAAAAGGACTTCATTTTTACGAATATTTATGTTTAACAAATAAAATATATCTACCAAAATTATATTGTAGCGTACAAATTCAGTTATAATGAACTTTCAATATAAAGAATGTTTCAGCATTTGATCATCGGGATCTTGAAATTCGTTGTACTGACATTTTACTATAGTAGGGTCATTCCACGTCAAATCAAACACAAAACTGGAGAAAGTTCACCACACCAACTTTGATTTTCCTCACATTTTATATAGATATCAACAAATCTCAATTTTGTAGGTTCTACGATAATTAATTACCGAGAAATTAATTATGCAAATTTTTAAGTTTTCTGCAAGATGCGCCAACTTTTTCCTCAATTCCTTAAATAACTCCTTACCTGTAAAAGTTACTGAAGTGAAAATTCGTTTCTAGGAGTAACTTTTTACGCTGATTCCAAAAATGTTATCGAAATTTGCGTATCTTTTATAGTTTATGCATGAGCACTGCATTTGCTAAAAATATCATGAATTTTTTTCGGCATGTCTGATCACAGACACATGTTTTAAATTTTTATATGTTGTTAAGATGGAATAACCCTACATTCCAAAAAAATTTCATCTTGGCTTTCTGCTCAGGAGCAGAGAAAAAAAAATTGTATGTATGTGCCTATATATGAGGAGTTTCATATGCAACATTTATACTTAACATGAAAAAATTTAGAAGCGATAGTCAATTTTATTATGTCTTTTAAATTGATATCAGAAATTTAACTACTACTCCGGGTATTTCCAAAAACTAGAAAATACATAAAAGTGCTTGCATCGGAAAACGTAAAACAAGCAAACAACAAAACATGCATGTAAAACAATGTTAAATTAAAAGAATTCTAAAGTTAAAATTTAGAATTATTTTTAATTTAACCCTGTTGTTTTTGGCAGTCATCCATCAGCCAATAAATCTTTGGAATTCTGTATGACATTCAATAGAAGGAACAAAGTTTATTGAAAGAATTGGATTCCTGTAAGTTACAGTACTTATTTACCTTTAACAGAATGCCAACAAAATTATGCGTCGGCTAGTTTTGTGGATGGATACAGCAATTTGAAATAGGTTTTACTGTATACTGTATTAAATTTTTATTGTTACAACAAGTAGCATAGGAATGTCAGGCACTTTGTCAAATTGCACATTTGGTGATATATTGCAGAATATAAATGTCATGTAGCCAGTTATTCACGGCAAACTTTTACGTCTGCCCTCCTAGGAGGATTATATTCAAAATGTTCTGAAATCGATTTTTAGGTATTCTTGAGTGTTGTGTATTTTACAGCAAGAATTTTATCGACATCTCTTTTCTTCTTTGAAATCCCACAGAATATGTGAAAACAAAATTTTGGGCTTTATCCTCCATAAATTACGAATTTTGGAAAATACACTCTAATCTAGAACCTACGCTATAAAATCCCACTCGTGCTAAATTTCGTGTTATTAGCTTCAGTAGTTTTGGCTAGGCAAAATATTGACATACGGAAAACTGATAAAACTTTCCGGTAGACCAAATATTTATATACATATATATGCTTTATTAAACATTGTTCTTTCTTTTGAGTTAAATATCATACAGAATAAACATTTATTGGCTGATGGATGACTGCCTAAAACAACAGGGTTAAATTAAAAATAATTCTAAATTTTAACTTTAGAATTCTTTTTAATTTAACATTGTTTTACATGCATATTTTGTTGTTTGTTTGTTTTACGTTTTCCGATGCAAGCACTTTGATATAATTTCTAATTTTTGCAAATGCCTCGAGTAGTAGTTAAACCTCTGATATCAATTTAAAAGACATAGGAAAATTGACTGACGCTTCTGAATTTTCTCAGCTTCAGTATAAATGTTGCATATGAAACTCCTCATATATAGGCACATACATACAATTTTTTTTCTCTGCTCCTGAGCAGAAAGCCAAGATGAAATTTTTTTGGAATGTAGGGTTATTCCATCTTAACAACATATAAAAATTTAAAACATGTGTCTGTGATCAGACATGCCGAAAAAAATTCATGATGTTTTTTAGCAAATGCAGTTCTCATGCATAAACTATAGAAGATACGCAAATTTCGATAACATTTTTGGAATCAGCGTAAAAAGTTACTCCTAGAAACAAATTTTCACTTCAGTAACTTTTACAGGTAAGGAGTTATTTAAGGAATTGAGAAAAAAGTTGGCGCATCTTGCAGAAAACTTAAAAATTTGCATAATTAATTTCTCGGTAATTAATTATCGTAGAACCTTCAAAAGTGAGATTTGTTGATGTCTTAGCCTATAAATCATCTAGATAAAATTTGAGAAAAATCTGAGTTGGTGTGGTGAACTGTACTGTTTGATCTGACGTGGAATGACCCAGTAAGGATTTTTTTTTTTTTAACGTGAATACATGTATGTATATTCAGAATTTATAGTAGGATGTTAGCAAAAGAGTGCCTCCAATTTCAAAAGGCTACCGTTTGCGAAACTGAAAAAGTAACAATATTTTTGAACAAGGCAAATCAAAAACAGTGTTGTAATATTATGGAATTATAAATGTTGAATGTGACTACATACCAGAAACAGTTATAGCCAATAGAGATGAGCTCGGACTCGTTTCTTAAAGCCCGATCTCTACCGAGTACGAGCGATATTATTTGACTCTGAACCCGAAATCTCAGTTAATTAATAAATGTCAATTACTTTATTGATAGAAAATCGTAAGTTTTGCCACTTTGTGCAAATTAAAAACAATATAGTAGCAAACTATTAATCCACTTTCTATTTCTTTATTTCTTATATGAATCATTTTTTAAAAATCTGTTTACAAGGATCATGCTCAATAAATGGTGGATTTTTCAAGAGCCCGAGCCCGTCCCCGTCCGAACACAATCCTGAACTACAATCTTGAACAGAGCCCAAGCCCCGTTCAGGCCCGGGTCGCGCTTGGACTAAGCCCTTCTCATGTCTAATAGCCCAGGAGGGAGGCTCAATTTTTCATCTAGATTTTTCAAATTCATATTCTACATATAAAACAAGACCTTTAATTTGAAAAGCTTTATCTTTTCAATTAAACAAATAAACGCACTATTACAGGGCATTCTTTTTTAAATAATAAATGCGTTTTAATTTATCGAAAGCAGCTGTACGTTTAGTAGTTTTGCAATTGCATCCTTCAAACTTTGCGTGTGTATTCTTTTGAAAATATTTTATAATAAACAGTATCCACACTAAAAATTAATTTTTATCGTAGAATGTTGTGAGTTTTTTAATTAATGCTTGAATATTTCGAATTTCTATGCGAAATTAAATAAATTAAATAAAGAATACTCTTAAACATTCCTTTTTTAAACTTTACTGCTTATTTTTGTCGATATTCCCAGGAAAGTAAGGGAACCACTGAAATAGAGACACGTGTAAAGTAGTATTTGTAAATACATCAAATATTTAGACCCTTTATCATTAAAGCCAGAAGCAGCATATTTTTCATAACTGATTATTTCAGCGGTAATTTTCTGCTTAATATTCGGGATAATTAATAAAATTCCAACTGTTCGAAAACTGACGTGGCTATGCATAATTAATATTCTCTTTTGCGCTTGAACATCACTAATTTTTCCGTAATGTTTTTAAGCTGATTAATGATTGATGTTCAACAAAAAAAAGTTTTCAAATTTTCCATGACATTTATTCTCTAATGGCCGGTTTTTGGAAATATTGAAAACAGGTACCTCGTACGTGACATTATGAGGTATGAGATTTCTGGTATTAAAAGGACAAAACTCAAACATTGTTTGCCCTTATTTTTTGCCCATTCAACTCTTCAAAAAGAATAAATTATGCTTTACAAATAAAAAAAAAAAAAATTAAAAAGAGCCGAATAGTATGAGCTAGAGTCAAAGTATGACAGTACAAGGAATGGCTTCTCAGAAGTGTACTAAAGAATTTACAACCGTTGGACTAAGCCTATTGTGTGATTGGGGTTTATCTTGCTTACATCTCATCGAAGTTGAGTGCGTTGCAGCTTCTAAACTTAATAACTTATGGACTGAATTCTACAATCTAGAAACAGTTGGAGGGCTATCAAGTATAGTGATGTTGAAATTATGTAATATTTAAACAGCAAAAACCACACACGCACATCGGTCATTTCCAAACTTAATACAAAATAAACATGTAACTACACCAAGCCTCTTCTGAGGGGGAATGGTTTAGCAATAAAAATACCTTCTCTTCCAGTTTCTGTCAGACACACAAGGACACAGAATTCTACGGGCGTCTAAACGACGACTTGTCTGGATATTTCTAAAACTTGTAGTAGTTGCTTTTGCAAAACTCCTGTGGGTCTGTCAGAAGCTGGAAGAGAAGTTATTTTGACTGCTAAGCTATCCCCCCCCCCTCACACAGAAGAGGCTTGGGCACAGTGGTTATATCACTGAAAATGGTAGACGGCCGAAGTGGGAAGGTCCCGGGTTCGGGTCCCATCGCGTGGTCGTCGATCTAACGGTCTGGAGTTTTGGTAGGTTTTCTCCAGATGTAACGTGGATACGCGTTAGAGCCCCTTAGAAAGTCCTCCTACCAAGGCATCCCTCATCTTAGGCAGATACCCCTCGCGCAGGTTTGCCTTAATCACACACAGAAGAGGCTTATTTTCATTTCAGGCGAATTTTGTATTTATTTTGACAATGACTAGGTAGTGTGGTTTTTTGCTACTCAAATATTGTATAACTCAACATGCTTCGTTATGAGTCGTTGATTTGCGGCGCTTGAAGTTACATGGCGTTCATTTAATTTCGTCTTTATTTTATTCGATCGAGAAAAAAACAGAGGGGTGTTAGAAGACATTAAGAAGATGTAAATTTACCATAGGATATGGGGTCCACGTTGAAAGGATGAAAATCGTTAAAAACGCCCGAGTTTTGATATGACGCTAGAAGGACAAAATTATATTAACTTCATAGATATATTTGATTAATTTTTGCAAAGAGTTGTTGGAAATGGCGGCCTCTGACATCACTGCACAATCTGCAAAGACGTAATAGGAATTTCCAGATACGCTCGAGTACGGCAGGAATCACCTGTTCCGATTCTGCCGGGACAGTCCCGATTTCGATGGTGTCGTTCCGTGTCCCGACTAGTTCGTCCCGACTTTTGGTAATGGTAAACGACAACCCCTCAGTTCGCCCAGACTTATTTTCTGATGGTGGTTCTGTTTTGGGGTTTGATTTAAAAGAAGGATTTTCTACTGATAAACTTCCGAAGACTACCGTCTGGCATAGGCGTAGAGTTATATGGGCCCGTGGGGCTCGAGCCCCCCCCCAATAAATTGTGAATAGGGGCTGAGCCCACCCAATAATCTATCACTAAATACAGAAAACTAATTTATACTAACATAAAAAAAAAGTTTTTCACGCCATTTACAAACGTTCAAAAAAACTTTTACTTGTACTTTTAAAAATTTTCTTCTTTTGATTTTAATCATGATTTAGTATTCATTGTGACGCCACGTAATACACAATGTTACTAAAAGCTACCCTCGCCAGGCTCTGATTAATTAAAATCAGATTATGCAATGTGAAGTATGAAATGAAGAAAAGTTCAGATGTGTCTAAAATGCACTATCTCATCGAAAATGTTATTTTTTCCTCCTTTGGATTTTTTACTTTGCTTCTATTTTTAACTTATAACATGGTAGAAAAATACTAACATGGATTCTTACTTTACATAGGTGTAAATTCTATGGACCCATAGAGCTCGAGTGCCTCCAATAATTTACACTTATATATAGTAAATCATAGCTGCCAACTACTACAGAATAGAATTAACCACTTTTTGTAAACAGTATATTTTTTTGAGTAAGTTATATGTACGTGAATCAGTGGCGTAACCAGATATTTATCATGGGGGGGGGATTACGACTTCTGCAACTCACATATATGTAGACGGGTGTATGATAAGGGAGTGAAGAATATACATTTTGTATGGCAAAAAATTCTTCATGGGGGGTATGACCCCCCCTAAACCCCCTCCCCCCTTGGCTACGCCACTGACGTGAATATATGTGATTGTGGGGCCCGCCCCCCCAATAATTTTGAAAACTTTACGCTTATGCCGTCTGGTAAAGAATATACTGCCGCATCTCGATTAACATCAAAGTGTTGATTAGAATGTGTACAGCACATGCATTTAAAACCTTAGCAGATAAGTAAAATACGTTGCTTTGAGCATATCTCCTTCAAATGCTTATGTTGAGCAAGTATTTTCATCAATGGCAAACAAATGATTCATTGTTAGAAATCGTTGTTCTGTAGATTTAATTAAAGCAGAATTGTAAATTTCGATCAACACAAGCATGTCTTGTTCAAAGTTCATAAATAAATATAAAAATAATGCAGCAGAACTAATGAAAAAAAATTCGTGGAAAAATAAATAAAATTAAATACTAATAAACCTGAAGTATTTTTAATTTTACTTTTAATCAGTATGTGTTCCCCAGGCGTCGCTATGACTAGAGTATGTGTACACACATGAGTATGTATATACATTTATATATGCTATAAATGAACATTATTTATATGTAGATATTGATATATATATTTTGTTCATTTCTATCGATTACTTTGAAATTTAATTCTGACAAACATAATTTTTGCAATAATTAGAAATTCTCCAAACGCATTTTTGAATAATACATAGTCTAAATTTTTCATTAAATGAGAGATTTTCTTCGATATGCAAGATGGCACTCGCACTCGTAGAATTCTGAATAACTAAGCGAATAAATAGCACTGTAAGCTTAAAGCAACAGATTTAGTAGCTATTGATTAAGTTGATTTATTTGTTTCTCAGTGTCAGCTCATAATTCATAATATCTCTCCGGCATTAGAATCGGAGCTGCAATATTTGATTAATTTTCTCTCTTTTATTAGGAATGACATTTAAAATATGAAAACTAATTTTTCAGGCAACACAATAGCACAAATTGTAAGAAAGTTTTAAGAAACGATAATAGGGAGAAAGAGAATTATTATTTTTTTCAATATGTTCGTTTCTTTTGAGATAATTGAAGTGAAGTAGTATCAAGATTTGACTATGTACATTTACTGATTTATCTTTAGTGAAAATTGCTTACAGGAGCGCTGATGAGATAATTTACGAAATATTTTTCACCCTTTATGTAAAGACGATAACGGTAGTTACGTAGCTTTTTAAACTTTTAATTATTTTTTCTTTCTTTTAAGGAAAATTTAATGTTACTATGCTTTAGTTTTTATAAATTGAAAGTTGCCTTTTTATTGTTTGACGATTTAAGTATCAATGTTCTTTATAGTCAGAAAAATATATTGATTTATTTATTAGGAATGTTGAGCAGCTAGCTTCGTAGGGAAAAACTTTCCGATGGGGGAAAAAAATCCTCCCCAGATGTAAAAACAAAACTGGATTTTTCGTACGAACCTCTGTGTACCTGCAGACAGCTATCGGACAATACCCGCGCATAACCAATGTCCGGTGGACTTTGAAGAAAAAACAAGGTGTTATCACCTTTTTTTCAATTGCTATTTAACTCTCATGAAGGACTAAAGCCCCCCCCCTTTTTTTTTTCTCTGCACTAGCACACTTTTTGTTAATTAGCCAACTTTGCATTAACTGTAAAATTTAATGAATCGTTATAAACTTATAAATTCCAATACATACGCATTTGATAAACTCTCATAAACTCCTTATTCATTAATAAATTCTAAAACCTTCAAACCTTGTTTTAATCAAACTGCTTAACAAATATCTAACAGCTATAAGAGACATTGTAGATAACTCATTTTTTTCAGGCAAAACATAGTTAACATTAAAGTTTTAAACATTTTGTTCTGCGCATGTTGATTAAAGAAGAATTTTCTTCAAAAATTAAGTCACATTTAATTTTAATTCAAAAGCAGAAGTAAAGAAAAATTGAAGAGCCCAATGAAATATCTCGTGAGTATGCTTTGTGAAACACATTCAGTATGTTCTGTGTTTTGATTTATTATTAAAAAAAAAGTCAAAGATGCAGACACTGAACTTTGTATTCATGATTAAAATACAACCCAACATTAAGACATGTTTCTAATAGTTTTGTTTTCGGAAAATAATACTTGTAATAAAAAAAAAATGCGAGCAAAATAAAGTGTAAAAATAAATAAATAAAAAACACTAAGCATATTACCCAATAAGTAGCCCAAGTGTAGTGACTAACGAACCATTCTATGACACCTTAGAGTCCGGGTTCGATTCATGACTTGGACGTTAAATTGTCCGTCTCTTCATGGTCCTAAATGCGGTCCTGAGTAGGGGCAACGCTGACCACCCACTCCGAGTCGCATTTATGCCCATACCGCCCATAGGCAAAATTCAAATGTGGGCCACATCTAGGAAATTTTTTCGTGGTGGTTCAGTGTTTATATGAAGCAGATTTTTGAACGCTGTAATTGGTGTTCATGCTATATTGCGGATCAACGACAAATGACCTATGACATCCGAAGAAATGAATGTACTCATGGGTAAATGAGTGACGAAATGAATGTACTCATTTGTAAATGAGTGACGAAATGAATGTACTCATGGGTAAATACTTTTTAATCGGGAAAAGGAAGACAAAACAAAAGGACATCTGTATCAGCTGCATTCTGACTGCGGTTTGAAAAAAAAAAAAATGCCACCCTAGGCTCCAGCTTACTATGGCCTACTTAAAACTACACCTTGCGCCTACTAGGTGTCCCGATAATAAAATGACTAATACTTCGGTTCTTTCAAATGGCAAAGGCCTAATGGGCAAGTACTCGCTCTTTAAAAAAATTTTAAAAAGCATATACAAATAAATTAACAAAAATTAATCAAAAAAGAAATTATTAAATTCTAAATTTTATTAACAATATAGTTTCCTATTTTAAACACTAATAGGCATTTAAAGGCTGTAGATACTTCTACAATCAGATAATAAACAATTAATTTAAGAGAAATATTAAATTTATACGACACATTGAACAGTATCGCTTACAGCTGCAACAAATGCCACAGCGAATAGGTAAGACGTATTTTTGTGCAGCTATTTTGCATTAATAAAGCAAAAAATATGTAATGATTTTACATTCTGACGAAATGGAACAGATACTCCGTTAGTAAATTTTTCATTGCAGCCATAAACACAGCAGGGTTTCACTATTTTAAATGAGTTTCCAAAATTTCCAACAGGACTTTCTTATTCGCGCATTAAAAATCAAATGGATTCCTGAATGAATTGGCCAGTCTGGTCCACGAGTCAGGTGATTCGGTGTTTTGTTCAGATTGCCACTCCACGTAAGCGCTCTAAAGCTGCACAATTGTGTACATCTACTCCACTCGAAAAGTACTCGAATGTAAGTCATATTTCGTAAGTTGATTTGATATTGTTGCAGAATACTCTGCTTGTTTCCTGGGTTCGTCGTTCTAAAGACCACTTGGTGTAGAAAGTTCTAGTAAAAAGCCCACTTGTCAGGATGTAACACAAACTTTATTTCGTCTAGAATTTAGTCGAACAATCAGCTTTACAAAATTCACAGGCACTAACGGCCAGTAGCTCGTTTATAACAGTCCACTCAGTACCGAAGCTTTCACAAATGCTGTAATTCTCACACAAAGTTAAACACTTCCACAGGTAAAATTCAGAGGAAATATGCGAGGGATAACACTAACAATCCCTCAAGGCACCGCAATATAGAATTTACCCACAGCACTTAACAGCTTCGAAAAGAAGCGGAAGCACCGCTTCTTTAGCGTAACACAGCAAACTCTCTCTCCGAGAGCTCAACTCACACTGAACTATCGGGGCAGCGCGCGCTTGTATTTATAGAAGAGGCAGAAGCTACAAGGAGCTTCCAGAAGAATCTATTGCTCGAAGATTTCACAGCAAGCGGGAATTTTCCTTACATCATAGAAGAGAAATGTTAGGCTATTATGTGATTTTAACGCAGCAAAAGCAACTTTACAAGCCTCCCATAGAGAAAATTGCGCCAAATGACCAAATTATCGCCAAAAATATGTCCCTGAAAGTGAAGTTACCGAAGGCCTACGACCAATATTTCTCGAGATTTCTAGAACCGCCATAGAAAATCTATGGGAAAAACAAAACCTCTGTATCTCCGGCTCTAGTTGACCGATTTTGATGCAACAAAAGGCAAAATTTAACTATTTGAAGCGTAGAATACGAATTTTGAAGTTTTTTAAACCCCAGAACAGCGGGTTGCCCCGAAAATTCGTTACAATATATAATACTCTCTTCTTTATAAGAAGCGAATGAGGTGTGAAATAATAAATTGCTCATATTCCTCCATGGGTCGGACGCGTACACGGCTGTTCGACCTTCCTTCGATCACGTCTAACAGACAAATAGCACTGCGGTAAACGCTCCACCTGTTCCTTCCTGATCCCCAATCGAGGACACTTCTGTACACTCAACTACCGGCTTTACCAACTTAAGTATCATATACGTAATATAAACTTATACAGACTGTTTTCTTTATAATATAATTGCCATTTGTACACTAATTTTTGAAATTTACTAAAGTTATTTTGTTAAGCACTTAAAAAAGATTCAGCATTGCATCAAAACAAACGATCACTAATTAAGTACACACTTTTAGATACACATGGCCAATAATAGAATTTCCTAGTTTTCTGCTAGGCCGACCGAATTGTATGGTGGGTAAAGCACCGTACTGTGGTTTCGGGTTCCACTCCCGGCGGTCGGGGTTCGATCCCCGACTGGACGTGGTTGTCATGTCCGTTCTTTCATAGGGGGCGACGTTGGTCCACCTCAGTGGTGGCGCTAGACTTTCCCCGACGTGGGGTCACCACTCCCCGACGAGGGGGCACAAATATACATGTACATATGCTAAGTGGCGTATCCAAGAGGGGGCTTTGACCTCCCTCTTGGATGACATTTTTGTCAGCAAGTATGGAAATTTGCAACTATTTGCACCACTTGAAAATATTTTACTTTAGAAAGTGATTTGTTCACAATAAATCATTTTCTAAACTAAAATATCCAGGATCCAGATAAGTTCAGAGGAGATGGAGGACAATATAATGTTTTGTATTGTGAAATATTTCCAGGAATCGGATCGACATACATAATCGGACACCCAGGCCCCGGATATTTTCAAAAACCACTGCACAATCCTTCCTGGTAGATTATTATTTAAACTGACCCTAAATAACGTATCTCAAAATTCTTTTACATTACACAAATATTTCCCCAAGGCCTCAGCAAGCAAAAAATTTGGGGGTGGAGGGGTAAAATTAGTGCTAAAATTAAATTAACTGATCTCTAGAATCAACGCAAATAAACTGATAATGCATTTACTAAAATTTTGGAGAGGGGGGGGGTCAAACCCACATGATCCTGCCCCCTGGTAACGGCCTTGCACGTTTTTGTAAAATCTCGAAAGCTACTTTTAAGAGTTCTTCAGGTTAACGCTTAAAATATTTCATATGAATGAAATTCTTTGAAACAAGTTCAGCGAAGAAAGTTCTACGCATTTTTTTTTTTTTTTTCGCAGAAAAAATATCAGAAACAAAAGTTTTTTGTGCAAGAATATTGCTGTAAATTCACTGAAAATTTATTTTATAAATTAAGCATGACTAATTTTGCACGCTTTTACACAAATTGCAGTTATTTTTATAAAATTAAGAAATATATGTAAATTTAATTACAGTTTAACTTCGGTATCTCGAACATCGAAATTCTTGATATCTCAATAAATGTGTTTTCCCTTACAAATTGAATCCCGCCCCACCATGCGTGGCATCTGGGAGACGGAAGGTGCCTGGTTCGAAACTAGATCCGTCCGCCGACCTAACCGTTCGGAATTTTCCGAAACTTTGCATAAATACGGGGGTTAGGACCTCTTAGAAAGTCCCCCTCGGAGGGCAAACCCACCCCCGGCCTAGATCCCTAGCGTAGATAATTGGCTGTAATCCGCATTTCCATTTACAAACTGATTCCCTTTAATTTCAACTCGTTATCTCAAAAAGTCTAGTGTTTCTGGCCAACATGTTTTGCAGTAAAAATATTAATCAAATTGTTAATTTATGCAATATTAATATTTTAAATCACAATAAAGTGAGAAAAAGGCAATTGAAATGTTTATAGGTAGAACCACTTTACAACAAAAACTTTCTTTTGAGAAAAACGATTTTGAAGGCGCGCAGTAAAGTGGCATACCGAAACTTGATCACTTGTTTCTACGGCTTTAAAATGATTCTACTGCCATAATAATTCATGTGGTGATAGTACTTATTGAAAGCTAAAAGATGGCACCGTATCTCAATTTCGAAAAGAATTGATGTGAAGTGTGCCCCTGGAAGGTTCAGTTAATAATGAAAATAATAAAATATAAAAATCTCCGAAAGTGAACGTAAATATATGCGCTATTATATTTTTTTATAAAGTCAAGTACTCATGAAGAAAATTAACCACTTTCTTTTAAAATCTAAAATAAAATAAAATAAAAATATCGTCAGAAAAATATAATTGGTCAGCTTATAATTTGCCAAGACACACAAAAAAATAATTATTTTTAGCGAAACTAACCTTGATAAAAATTCACTTTTTTGTAATACTCCAAGATAGTTTTGAACGAGGTTTCCACAAACGTGATGAATAATTTTATAAAGCAAGCTCATTTACTAATAATTCAGAGTGAAAGTGTCACTTTTAAAATTTCAACATTAACAAAAAAGAGTTTAATTAATAAGGCGAATAACAAACATAATATTAATCTGTTTAAAAGTTAAAGAGTTGAATTCTGATCCATATAATTCTGTAACTCAAAAATCAGTTTAGAACACATACTATTAGTTTATTTTAATAGTTTATATTAATGCTGGTGCCATCCATGGATTCAATAGCAATTTGTATAAAGATTCAAAATAAGGGAGGTTGCGGTGGCTTACGATACGCCGCTGTATATAACATACAAATCTACACGCAAATATAAAACTTTTATTGTATTTATTTTATTTACTTATTTTACAGGATAAAAGTGAAATTTTCGGAAAGACGATATAGACGCTGTATACCATAATTTTTATTTACTTTGCAGTAAAATAACTGAATTAAAATTCACAAAAGTTAGTTATTTTTTCCACAACGATATAAAAATTAAATTGTCAGTCAAGATTAATCAGTTTCCTTTAACTTATATTCCATTTTTATATCTATCCACACCCATCTTCATACTGGACTGGAGAGGACTTCAGAGGGGTCTATCAGAGGGGCTGGTTATTATTATTATTTAATTTTTTAAAATTTTTATTTTTTTACCCCAAGCAAAATGTAATAAATTCTAATTCCCTTGCAGCTGTTAATCTTCTTGGTGTGCATAGCTATGAACTCTTAGCTAAAGAGGGCCGGTTAATCCAGTTAGATTTCTCTATATAGTGCGAATTCTCACTCTTTATATATGTATAAGTATGTTACCAAATAAACAAACTCTGTATTTGACTAATTCTTAAATTACAAAAAAATAAAAATAAAAACAAATCTTACTGCTAAATTTTTATAAAATTAAAGATTAAATCGTGCATATTGTGTTCGATTGAATCTATTTATAACTAAAAAGTATAAGTATAATTTATTCAAATTTTCCATCTAAGAAACAGAAAACTACTAATTTTTATTTTATTTTATTCTGAAGAAGTTAAAAGTTAAATTATCTAATTAAGCACTTAGTTATAAAAATATCTTTTTACTTTCTCAACAGTTATAAGAGTTCAAGTAAGGATTACTGTGATAAAATAATTTTAAAGACATAGAATACTTATTTTATAAATTGCATAACACACTAACTTATAAATAAATAAAATACGACCAGTTTAAAATATTTCTATTTAAAATGAAAATTTTTAGTTAAAGCGTTTAAATATTCATAGGTTTATACATATTTTGAATGCCAGAGATGATGAACTGTAAAATAATTTTATAAATATTTTGTCATGTCAAATTATTACACAATTAAATATACATTTTAAAAAGTTTCTGCGGTAAACAAAATCCGAATTTTCTTATCGCCCGAGTCGTAAACCTCTTTTAAAAATATCAATTAAGACATAAATTTTGTAGCTCTATGAATAAAAGTAATACAATGGAAAATTTTATTTTACATTAATGACACAAAAGCTTTTGACTCGTGAATTAAAATACTGTTAATTTACTTACAATTACATTAAATCTGTGTTTAATTTAAATTTGCATTAATGCAATTTGAAAGTTTATAAAGACATACCTTTCGTCCTCACTCCAATTACTAAATCGTATTTGATAAATATACCAAAAAAATCGAAACTGCAACGAAATAATATATTTTAAAAATGTATATCCTGTCCTGTAATTTAGCGGGAATGACATATAATGGGGTGGACAACATGTTACTTATCAATGGTTTAAAAGCAAGAGCATATTTAAAAGTACTCATAGTGTTTAAAAGACCAATTAGGAGTAAATTTAGATTAATTTATAGAGTACTCAGACAGTTAATATAATTTAAAATACAATAATGTTGTACAACATTTCATAGAATCAGAATGTGAGGTCAAAAAGTCCGACTTCTATTCCAGCTTCAACTCAAAAAGTTATGACTCTGGGTCCGCAGCCATGATTAAAAGTGCACTCCAAACCATTACGAGCATCCATGTCTAAGGACATTTAATGATATATATATATCATTAAACTGCTGTTAATAAATAAACTTTAAAGTAGTATTTTAAAATTTCTGAGACAGAACAAATGACTCAGTTTTTGAAATATGTGTCTTATTTTAAAATTATTTTTATTTTTTAAATAACGCAGAATGTGGTCATTCAAAATTTGTGCTCAAAATAGTTTCAATTCTTTTTTATAAGGGGGGGGGTGAGGGGCAAGGGTGGTTTTAGGGCGAGGGCACAGGGGCGCGAATTCCCCGAGAGGAAAATATTTACACTAGTAAAAATAAAATTGCATGTTAATGCTTCAAATAAAATTGCATGTTCATGCAATTCTGAATTGGTATTCAAGCTTTGCACACTTCCTGAAAAATATTTCTGGATCCGTCCTTGGGCATAGTATATTTGTACAAATACATAACAAAAAGCAAGTGCTTAGGATATATAATTCAATGCTTTAGAGAAATAAACTGACCATATTTTTAATAATAACATATATTAATTAAAGCTTTTAAACACATTTAAACTATATATAAGAATGTAATTTACATATAACTTACTTGTACAGGCGCCAGTCGATTTTGTTTATGAAGATCTGACTGCTTAGTTATCCTATGGTTTTTTTTTTTTTTTTTAACATAATCATTATCAAAAATATCACGACATAAAGCACACTGTACTTTATATCTTGTGCTTTTGGCACCACCGATGTTCTTTTTAGGAAACATAAAGCCAAAAGTGAAATTAAACTTTTATAAACTTCACAATGATATGCTATGCTGCCGTAACAAGAAAAAAAAATGCACACTATTCTAAACTCTGTCTAACTCACTGGCACAATGCACAATAACAAGTGTTGGAAAAGTAATGTACTATAGGTTTGCGAAGAAAAATGAAAATACACGGGATATTTCAACGAAAAATTTCTTTCTCATCATTCTGTCATTGAGGACCAATAAAAATACAAAAACCGTATTTCTGGAAAAAAAGAACATCCCTCATTTGCTTGTGTAAGCAAAGCCATACTTCCCTTCCCTCGAAATTTTTTATCTACCAGACTGGTCTAATTAACGGTCACTGTCTCCCCCATCCCGACCACCCACACCCATATTGTACTTTTCTATGGTGTCGGCGACAAAATGCACAATCGTTTAAGCAATTAAAAGAGCCTCGAATAGAAGCTGTCTTATACAACTGGTCGACTCTCTCCTTTCCTACCCCCTTTCACTCCTCAGATTCTCCCCGCAGTTCGAAAAGCCAAGCTGATCTCTGACGAGGGGGGCTCTACGGAAGCTGACCGTTTTCACTCCCCCGCTTTAGTCGACCAGTTGTATAATGAATCGGAGCAAACGGAGCCCTTTTCCCCCCCAAAAAAAAACCCCAGGGATTTCCCTTTAACAGACCAGAAGTAAAAGTTACGAGCTGAAAACTTCTTGTCAAGCTTTCTAAACTTTCTATTCATGCAATTAAACAGGTTTTGGCACATTATCTTTTAATAAACATTTATGAACGTTTATTCACATTTTTATACATTTAAAACTCTTTGTAAAAAAAAATAATGTTTTTTAAGGCTGTAAGGGTATACTTTTCGAATTCCGCGCTCGATTTGTGTGCACATTTAAAATTCAAAAAGTTGTGCGCGCACAGGCCGCAGCGTGACACAGCTGGTATATGCGTACGGTATACATAAGCGATACACTTTTTCTCCACATGTTGTATTTTATTCTATTTAATCAATAATTATGTACATGAATTTATTAGTTATCAATAATTATGTACTTACGTTGTAATGAACAGTAATCCTGTTTATTTGTAATGAATGATTGATTTGTAATTCAAACTAGCTGTGTACCCTTCATACGGGAGGAAGCAGATATTTTTCTAATACACCTGATTAAAATTTATTCAATCAGAGCAAAACTATGGAATTGTTTCACTCGTAACCTGGCATTACGATAGTTGGAAAAAAAAAAAAACTACTTTACTTCGTGCAAATTTGTAATATAGTTTGTTTGTTTAACGTTTAGAGTTCTACCCACAACAGAGGAAGTTATTTGAACTTCATCTATGAAACCATAGCTCTTGAAACGGTTCGAATATTTCCGATAATAACCTAACCTGAATGGCTATCCCTGATCAGCAAATCGCAATTAGTAATCCAATAAGATTCCGCAAAGATATGGTTTACATCAGTTATAATTAAATTACCAATGATAATTCATTCAGAATTTTTAATTAAATAAATAAACACGTACGTGCGATACCATTCTTTATTTTTATTTATTTATTCTAAAGTTAAACAAGTATCTCTCTATTCTAAAAAAAAGTAAGGGCCGCTGTCGTCGCCGCTGTCAAAAGCTTGTTCGCCTATCTTCTCCTAAACCGTGGGGATTTGGAATACATTTCGACTAAGGTGCCCACAGATTCGAAAAATTCCGAGGAACCTGCTAAGCTGACTTAAATTTCGAAAATCGAATTATTTTAGAAGATATTAATAAAAAAATAAACATAATGGTTGCCAGATTTGGCATAAAATTATTCATTCTTTTACAACAAAGCGTTTCCAAGTATCTAGAATCGCGTGTAATTTACAAACATGAGTTAGAATTACGCCTATTTTACGCCAAAATAAAAACTATATGAAATAAGTAACTCAAAATGTGTTACACAAAGTTGACAATTTCAAATAGTAAGTTCACTTAGACAACAGGAGTTTAGAATTAGTCATTATTCGTTTTTCCAAAACAAAATAACTAATATCTTGAAAATGAAAAATAATTAAAATGCAGATTATTTTAAAGCCGGTTCGGTCCACCTGGATTATTTGCTACCAGTAGAAATATATTATATATTTAAACTATGCCATTATAGCAGTTATAGTACACTTTGGATATTTGCTAGCGCGACGAGATGGTATATTCGTGGTGCTAAGTACGCCAATCTGCAAACGATTATGTAAATGAAAATATGGATAACGGTTTTCCGGTAACCTTAAATGAACAGTAATTATAGGTTGTGAGCATGTGTAAATCGTCAAATAATGAAAAGTCGCCATGGGTGGCAAGCTATCCTATCTGTTCCGTAGCTTTTATTAACTTTACACGTACGCGAGTCGCCAAATAATGAAAAATCGCCATGGGTGGCAAATTCGCAAGATGTCCAATAGTTTTTACATTATTAAAAATACAGCTGAAACAGCTGTTCTGATTTTATTACGCTTTAGCTCCTAATTAATATAAATTTGAATGGCAAGCTTAAATATCATTGTGTTTCTGAGGAGTGCAAATAATTTTTCCAGCGATTATAAGCGGAGTCCGCACTCCAGGTGTAGTATAGCTCAGGACCCGTACAACACGGATTCCCATAACAACATACCTTCCGTGTTATGAGGGGGAGGGGTCTACTGTAGTGCGAAGTTTAAATTTTTATGTACCCAGGGGCGTAGCCAGAATTTTTTCATGGGAGGGGTTACGACTACTGCAACTCATATATATGTATACATATGTGTGATAATGTAGTGAAGTATATACATTTTGTATGGCAAAAAATTTCTCATGGGGGGGTTATGACCCCCCTAACCCCCCACCTTGGCTACGCCTCTGATTATGTACCAATGAACATGCAAGAACCAAGCAATGTGTAGCTCAGTAACATTCTATCTGATCCAATCTTCGGGTTTTGTCTGTTGAAATGATGTCTTTTTTACGAATAAGCCTGATTAGGGGCCGAATGCCTCATACGAAAAAGCGAGCGTAGCGAGTCTGGGGGCCTTGGCCCCTAGTATTATAAAAACATTTTCACCATTATCTATCTCTCATATATTTAGGCAGAAAATATTTAATTACAATCAATTTTCAAAGACATAGAATCCAAATGACCCTTGTCACGACCATGGCCATGCACTGCTATACATGATAAGGATTTCATTAATAATGATTATGAACATATTATTACTGTTTACCTCAAAATAGTAAAGGATATCTATTAATAGAAACTTGTGGGAAATGGTACCGAATATACGATTCCTTCTAAGTTTACTTTAAATCGTATATTATAACAAGTCTCATATAATCGAGATTATTTTATACTAGCTGTGTGCCCGTTCTTCGCACGGTAGGAAAAGAATATTTTCCTAAAATAAATACCTGTGCCATAAAAAAAAAAAAAAAAAAATACAATTTAGGTAGTCTCTTTTGTTGAAACTATCACGGTATACATTAACGCAACGTAGGATTATATTTTAGTTAGTTGCAAGATGACCGTTGAAAAATGATGAAGAGACCACTTTTAATTTCACGAAACATTTATTAATGTGGTATACTGTGCTTCAATTCATATTAACCTAAAAAATCTAACTAATACTACCTATAGCTGTCTATTACTTATTAAATGTTATTGATCTTCGTTTCCCCCCTCTCTAATGCTCAATTTAAATAATCAGTGTAGGAATTTGAAACCAGTGGTGCCTTTTCTACTCTTTGATGATTCTTAGCAATTTATACATTAGAATAAACAATAAACATTATTTATAATGGTTGCCATTAAAACACCTCTCCTTATCTTTTTAAGCATAATTCTTGTAAGATTGGCGCAAATTTAGCACCGCAAATTATTTCATCTCGCCGTGATGGAAAATATCCAAGGTGTACCAATCTAAATATTTAAATCCTCTATGGTTCAGTTTTGTGATAAACATGAAACTGTGTAATCTCGTGGAGATATTTAGAATCGCTCAAAATGCGAATAGGGTGTTAAATTGTGTAGCAGAGTTTAGAATTTCACGCAATTTTTTAATTTATGATGTTACGTTCTGACCATGCTTGTTTAGTCTGGTTATTTATCACAGTTGTTTTCAAACGGATTAATATTGTAACTCCCTTGCAACAGAGCTTATTAAAGTTAATTTTGAGATGCTGGTGTGATGCCTAACTAATCAGTATTTCAAATATTTTTCAGAGCTATGTTGCTAATGGCCTAAATTTTGTGGAAGAACTTGTTAAATTTCTGGATTTCCGCCAAAAAAATGTATAATTAATATATGTATACCGCCAAAAGTTGTCAAAACTTGGCGACATTTTGCGCGATTTTTGGAATTCATACTATGGCTGTCGTTAGGCCGATAATGAATACTATGTTTTATGTTAATTAGTATTTTCCCCCCTGTGGCCCCTTTTGAATTTCTCACTATTTTAAAAATTGTAAGTTTCCTTTCGTTGTTATGGTTGCTGAAAAATCATAGTGCTCAAAAATCGTCAAGGGTAGCTCATGCATTAAACAAAATACTTTTAAAATTTCATATAGTAAATTCTTACGTAGATTTCTAACTCATGTTTAAACTCATAACGGCAAAATTCCTTCATTGTCAGTTGCGATATCTAACATGAATTAGTGAATGCAAGTGGGAAAAGACCAAAACTCACGTTATTTTACTTTTCTACAGCATCTGATAATACAGAAGTTTATTATTTCACTCGTGGTGTAATATTTTGTCTAAGCTTGGAAACCTAATTAAAAGAACCCCTATAATACGTCTCGAAAAGTTGTCCAAACCGAACCTACCCGGTGTTCCCTCACACAGCATTCCAGTAAACCTAAAGGGGAGAATACAATGCAACGCAAGAAGAACCATTAAAATGATTGATTACCTCCGCACGGTACCGAAATCTAGAAGAATTTCAGACCTGAACCTTAGATATGGTCCCTTATTACGTAGCCATGCACGTGCGGGCTTTGTGAAAGGGGGGAAACCCAAAGCAATCCCTTGGCCGGATGCTGCAAAAACATTAGAACATGCTGCAAAGACATGTCTTTGTGATGCAATCTAAAACGACGTATAAATGAAATATTAATAAACAACTTTGATTATTACATGTTTAACAACGCTGCTAATGAAAATTTTAATATGTAAATATAATAATTGTATGTTTTTTAAGGTAATAGTAAATTTGTTCATGTTAGATATTGTGTTTTCAGGTAAAAACTAAGGTGAAACAAATCCTACATTTATTGGGCAATACCTAATACTGCATACATTTAAGATTCATGTAATATACATTGAATACCATGATGTAATTTTTGTTTGCACAGACATTGAATTTAATGAACCATCCATAGTCGCCCGATTTGCTGATTGTCATTAATTATTAGTTACAGCATTACGGATTGAATTAAGTTCATGAAAAGTCTTTTTCCAACGTCTTCTGATAGGCAAAGTGAGTTGTAAACATTTTTAAAAAGTCAACTTCGTCTTTACAAGAAGGTTGTTAAATGTACAACTCTCCACAATTTCTCCCTAAAGAGTAACATAAACACAGAGACAAAATTTTCGAAACTAAGGAAAATTTAAAACTGCGTATAACCGATATTGTGCGTCGTATACACGAGGCATTTTTGCATTAAAATAAATAGTAATGAATCGGGACTTCATGAAAATGACGTATAAATGAGAAACAAATAAACGGTGCCTTACTGTATATATATATATATATATATATATATATATATATATATATATATATATATATTAATCTGTCCTAAGAGCCCAATTTATGAGAATTATTATATTTGTCCCTGCAAAAGAGTTAAAATGCTATAAAAAATAGTCTGCGAAGAGCATTCTTTTATAAGACTCAAATACTACATAAAATATTTTAAACTGGAACAAATATTTTTTACATGGTTAAACTATATAGAATCTCCTAAAAAAATAGTAAGCCTAGGACACCCGTTATTCTTAATTAGACTTAGGTCAGCACCATAGTTTTGATGAATATTAAGTTCATATGCATATTTCGAGTGTTACCCCCCCCCCCCAAAAAAAAAAAAACCACACACACACACACAAAATGCATGCTTGCAAAATTATTGTATTATTTAGATGAGTTTCAACAATATCAGATTTACATCTAATTTAACTTTAGTCATTTTACTCGTTTAACATTAATTTGACCCCCATACTTAAGATTTGGACAGAAGATCGAATACATGCTCCATAAACATAGCAAATGTGTTCGTTAGAAATGCCGGGCCGTATATTTGTTTGGTTGTCTGATAGATTCAAGATGGTACTACAGCTACAAACTCTCTTGACAATTTTCGTTCTTAAAACTATTTGTTGAATACTACAGAACTATTTCACGAATGCAGTACAGTAATACAACTAATAGAATGCAGCTCATTCACTTACATTTATATCAGCTTCTTTGCAGCTGTTCAAAATGGGGAGGGGAGTGTACGAACAAACGGGAGTTTCTTAAAATGCCTTATGCAAAAAGGGTTCCATATTTAGGTATTTTCGTGATGTTTTAGCTTTCGGTTCACGTATAAAAAATTCGCGAAAATAAGATGCTTTTACAGTGCGAAAATAAGTGCTTTTACAGTGTATGGCCTACGGTAAATTCAAATTGCACTAGCTGTAAAGTGTTTAAAAATTTCTTCTGGATAATTTTTTTTTTGAGAGGCGGGGGAGGGGGAGGGGTCTCCCTTCGCAAATGGCTGTCCTGGGGCCCGAAAATCCTGTCGGCCTGATATCATGTCTTATTTATGTGAATATTTCGCCATGTTAAATTACGTTGCGTTTTGATAACAAAATAAATAACTAAAAAATAAATAGTTAGTATTTTAGGGGTGAGGGGCCAAATATATATTAAAAAAAGAGTATGGTAACTATTATTTCAGAGCATTTAAAATTTACAAATTAGTTAAATAAAACGCACGAAAAACTTACAAGTGCACGGGATTTCAAATGATACACGAGGAAAAAAATTTTCAAATCTAATTCATTTGAGGCTTCAACGTACATATATAATGATGCAAGATGATCTCGATCCCTGTCAATAGACTGAACATTTTTATAGCATACTCAATTTCTTTGTACTAAAATAGTATTTGAAATCAAATCTGGAGATGAGCAGCCCCCCCCCCCTTGCCCCCCAAATGGTATGGGTGTCCATGATTTTAGGAAGTATTAATGAGAAAAAGTAAAACTAATAAAAAACTTTGTAAAAAAATTAAACGTTAATTATGCCATAGAAAACTCACTAAGACCTATATAAAACCGAGCCGTACCCCACTCTGCTTCAACTAAGCCCTAGTTTAATACAGATTTTATATCTTCATGTAATCTGTTAAAGAAAAAAATCGCTACAAAACGAATTTATTCAGTTATTTCATTGAATGACCTCATCGTCTTCCACAAAACAAAAGAAATTTATTTCTAGCGTTTGCTCATATGTAGCGTTTGTTCATATGTGCATTAGTTTTTCCTTGTTTACAATCTTATGACTGCTTGAAAGGGATGCTGTAAACATTTTCTTTTTAGAAATAAATGTTTCTAATGCAAAATTGTTCATGGACTTATCTTAAATTTTGCTTAAAAACTAAAGCCTTGAAGCAAAATTACTCAATTATACATAGTGGCACTACATCATTTCGGTGGACTGAAGAAAGCGTAAAAAAACCCGCATAATATTGAAGGGGTTCAATTTTTCGGATGAGTGTGTGTGTGTGTGAGGGGGGGGGGCACTTGAAATAAAAAATTTAAGAAAGGAGTGGGCATCCGAAAGTGCGCTTTTTGGTGGAGTGGATTTTTTTAAAGTATTTGCATTTTTTTTTTTTTTTTTTTTTAAGTATCATTTTTACACTAACATGCTTCACACTCTGAGTGCCCCCCTTATGGAAAAACTTGTATTTTCACTTAGCCTTCAGTTAAATACTGGGTTCAAATTTGTGGAAGAGGGAGGTGAAGCCATTCACTTGACTACTGGGCTCAAATTTGTTTTGCAGTAAAAGTGCAGATGTGTAGTAATTTCTTTTCTATGTAAAAATAAAAATAAAAAAACTTTATCAAAAGCTAAAGGGCGTTGAGGCGTTTCGGACGGCCATCGGGTTACTGGAAAAGTTATCTGAATGGCAATTTTCAATAGAGATGAATACAGAATACACTAATGTACCTCTCTTTACGCCCTTTTGGACTAAGTTGTTTGTTTCTCACATTTTTTCATTTCGCGCCCCAAAAATGAAACCATTCAAATTATACGCTTTTTTTCCGGTGCGTATATTTAATCAAAGTTGGTGAAGGGGAATAATCTTTGCAATACTAATAATGGTAAAAATATAATTATTAAAACTATTACAACAAAACTAATTAAAAATTAATTTTAAATACAGTTATATATAGCCGATATTTTACATCTTAAGAAATGAGTTTCAAATAATTTTTAGCCAGTTTCCTTTAAAAAAGCTTTATTTTTAGCATTTAGAAATGAAAATTTGTTTAGAAACATTACATTTATACTAACATTTGATGTAAAAAGTTCTTTTAAGGAAGTTTTTTTAAACTGACTTATTAATACCATAATTTAATTCTGAAAAAAAAGCATGTCTAAAATAAAAGAAGTAATATTTAAATTAAATACTTTCAGAAATAAAAATAGTTTTATGTAAATATATATACTTATAAATCATTCATTCTATGAATTATTATTTAAAACCAAAGAGTTAACAAGATAAATTACCATGATTCAGAATAAATTCCTGCACTTATGAAAAGAAAACCAGTAATAACAAGCCATAACTGATTACAAATCAGAGTGAATATGATACCATATTACATAACCTCAAAACAGGATGTCAAGCATTTTAGTACAGTAGACACCGGTTATAAACGTACTCTCACGGGACCTCAAAAAGTAATACTTTGTAGCCGAAGTACGTTATAAGCAATACCGGCAGTAAGATTCAATGTTACACAAAAAAAGAAAGTGGGCTCATAATTTCACTGTAATGTGTGTTTTAAACAGGTGTGATTTTTTTAAATTTAAATTAAATAAAAACAGAACATTTTTTATTGAGATGAATAATCTCTAATTTTCTTTTGTTTTAAATCAGCAGATGCTACTTTAAAGATACCGTTTTTGATATCCATAATAGACTTTTGTAGAGTCTCCGCCTCATCACTTCGGCATTCAAAAAATCGTAATAATGTTTTAGCAGCATGTAATGCGTGGGGTATGCTTGGTACTTCACTATCATCAGGATCATTATAGTAGTCCTTTTCAGAAGGCATTTATATTGATGAATAACAAAGAGAAAACATGTCTTGTTCTTGGCCTTGCCTAGCAGGGGAAAAAGATAAAAGATCGCTCTCTTCATACACAATTCATCTCGCTAGAGATTCTAAAACTGACAACGAGTGTTTGTGAACGTACTGAAATTTCCGAGAAAAAGGAAATAAAATGCTTAAGAAAAGCAAGATTTTATTTTTGGCTTTGGTATAAAATGTACGTTATAGCCGAAGTACGTACTTTTGTTAAGTATGTTTTAACCGAAGTTAAACAATATAAATATAGGACTTCAATCGGGACCTAGCTTCTAGGTACGTTATAACCGATAGTACGTTAGATCCCTGGTCCGTTATAACCGGTTATTTCGCACTGTATGTACATGATACATACAGTGCGCACTGTATGTACATGATACTTAAATAACCCAAGAATTTCATAGTAACAGTGGCTTGGGTCGAAGTGGGCATATAACGCTCCCTTCTACGCCCCTCATGGCCAAGCATGCCATTCTTTTTAAGATAATACGTGTTAATTAAAATGTTTAATTTCTATTAGCAACCCTTTCTTTAAAAAATTAGGAAATCCCGAAAGAAGACAGTGCTTTAAAGTGGTACTTGTAAGAAACCATACAACTTTTCATTCGTTTTTAAATAGGGTGTCAATGATTTACATCAGCAGATTTAAATCGGTGATTTTAATCTTGATTTAAATAATTTGATTTAAATCAGGGAGGTACAACCTACGCCCTACGGGCTATTACTAGCTCATGACACCCTTTTCCATTCATCTGCCAATCCAGTTGCATGCTGAAAAACACAACAGAATCCATCAATACAATTTTTAGGAAAAGGAATTAATTGTGAAAATGTAATTCTTTCAGATTTGTTTTTAATGGCCATAAATATGGCAGCAGAAAATTTCAGTTATAATTAATAGACTTTTATGAATATGTGCCATCCAGGGGCGTAGGGGGTTAGGGGGTTAGGGGGGTCATAACCCCCCATGAGAAATTTTACCCATACAAAATGTATATTCTTCATTACAATATTACACACATGTATACATATATATGAGTTGTAGTAGTCGTAACCCCCCCCCCATGAAAAATTTCTGGCTATGGCCCTGGTCCCATCATATTATCAAGAATTTTTATTTGCTATTTGTGAGATTCCACAGTATTGTCATGCCCACAATAAACTCGATTGGTCATAACTACAAAAAAATTGAGTTCGGTGAACAATTTTTCTTTTTTTGTAAACAATGTAGCATACCTACTGTTAAAAAAATTCATTCATCTAATCTAAATGTTTAATTTAGTTATCATCAACCGAGCTTGTTGCAAACATGACACAAACAATCACAGTACTATGGGATTACACAATTGCCTTGCCTATGTGTGCCACCAGATTTTCAAGAACTTAATTTGCAAAATTAAGAGAAAATTATAATTAAAAATTTGGAATTTTGTCCTTACATCCATCAAGTAGTCTTTAATATTTTGTTTTTAAAACTATATTAGTTAAAAGGGCGCACTACTTGACCTTTGATACATAACATTTGAATTACTACGGTCCACAAGCTGAAAGAGGTTGTGCAAAAAAAAAAAAAACAATTATTGTTATTGCATGTGAATAAGATATCTGTACAGCTTTATTCCTGAAAGCAATTTCACAATGCTTCCAAAATCATTCATTCGGGACAAAATTATTTTATTTGCATACAAAATGTTTATACTACTAACTAGATACGGTGTGCAAAATTCTGTAATTCGACTTGAAGTGCATGAGCATTTAGCGTGTGTCCTCCCCCCTTTTTACACACACACACACAAAGATAAACTTCCGTTACAAACGTTGCCCGGGTGTATTAAGTGTTAAGGAATAACATGCCTAAAAATTATTGTCTGCTTCGCTCCCCACCGTTGCAAAGCACGAGTGCAGCGATTTTCCTCTTGTGTCTTGTCCTCTTGTGATCTAAGAAAAACCTGTACACGCGACGAATGTGCACGTTAAATTTGTAGGGCCGGTTCTGGATTACCAATTCTGTGTGTTGTTCAACAGAACAACCAAATGAAATAATTGACAAATTATAATGAATTAAGTAATGTAAAGAGTTTAATTATCTCTTTAATTGATTGTTTACAAGAAGTGCTTGCTTATGTAAAAATCAAAAAGATATTCTGTTAATGCTTAATCTACAACAGAACATGTATTATCTGAATGAATTTTTTACACTGTAATATTCTGTTGTATTTTGATGTCAGTAGAAATAATTATAACAAAACTATAGTTCAGGAGAGGTTTTTTTAAAACTCTATTAATTTGTAATTTTTAACACATCAATGGTGAGATCCACTAATTTTTTTTTCGCGGGTGTGTGTGTGTGTGTGAGGGGAGTTATGCAAAAAAAAAAAAAAAAAAAAAAACGGATAAAAATATAATGATGACTTATCTGGAAGCATTTAAAATATATTAAAATGAATAAAATATTTAAAAATCGTTTAGTGATACACATCACTAAAAATAAAATAATTTTCAAATTTACTTTTCAGCTAAGCCGAAATAATATTAGAAAAAATAAAAATACATTTAAAGATTAGTTTTTTTTAATCAAAAATTTATCTTTGCTTGTCATGCTACTGTAGACCGTTACTAAAAACATTTTAAAAATTGAGGTTTTTTTTCTTCTTTTTTGAAGATTTTGAAATTTACTTAAGTTATAATGCATAGTAGAAGCTCAAGCCTGTCTAAAGCGGATCTTTAACTACGCGGAAACTTGTTCTTTAATCAAATATTTCTTGGTCCTCTGAATACTTACTCTAGGATATAAACAGTTGAGGATTCAGAAATTTTTTTAGAAGGGACTAATTTAAAAAAAAAAGAAAAAAAAAACTTTTGTGACGATATGCAATAAAACAAAATATCACTTTAAAGTATTGTAATTTGTTTTGGGAGGGGTGAATTTAGAATAAAAGGTTATTTTCCCTATGCAAAATGCACATTAAAGTAAAATGCTACCCTTTAGAAATGTCTTTGGAAAGGGGGAGAAGGGGCGCTCAAGCGTCTTAGCCCTTTCCCTGTATGCAACACTGGATATAACTTTTGTTTAATGGAAAACTGCGTCAATGGAAGAACATTTATTTCCGTTTAAGACAAAATTTTATTATTATACAGTAAAACCTAATAAATTTCAACCGAATCCTTTTCACTAATTCGATTGATATTATTTTAAAATACAAGTTAGATTAATTTATTTGAGTAATTACTCCGAGAAAAACATGTAAATGAATTTACTTGCGAAAATAATTTTATATCATTACAACATTATGGAATGGAATGAGTGAAAGAAAGAAAGAAAGAATATCTACATGAGGGTTTTATTTTTTAAAGTCTTATGAATGTTTGATAAACTAATATTTATTTGACTTCGACGCAAAGCTCTATTTGTAGCAAACGGAATCTCATTTTGAAACAAATTGGAATCTCCAAAAAGAAATAGGAGATGGGATATTTTCTTGGGAAAGCGAAACACGTACAAAGAAGACAATGAGTCTTTTTTCCAGTGCTTCTGGTCAACCGTCACCTTGACCCCAGAATTGACCCTCACTTCCCTTCTTTGCCCCCCTTCCCCGGTTTCCCTTTCCTCCAGCATAAGGGACCATCTATAAAGGTTTTTTTTTTTTTTTTTGGTCCAAGCAGCAATTAGAGTGGAAGAATTTGCGGAAGAAGGTGGGGAAACGGTATTTGACAGTTTGGCGCATTTGGCGGAATGCTGTGTGAGGTATAACCAACTGCCCAAACCTATGGGGTTGCTATCTTTGACGCACTTCTCGCTACTTTGGCATATTAATCTGGCTAATTTGGCATTTCGTTAAAGTAAACGTAATTAGTGTGTCTATGTGTTGTCTATTGCTTTTTAAACACATTTTTTAATGCTAAAGAACACGGTTTTGTTTACAAACACAACAAGTAGCTTTGGCGAGCTTTGGCGATAATGCAAAACCCATTTGCTTCACCATTTGATCACCCATTTTCTTCTTTTTTCTTCATCTTTAGAGAATTTAGCCATTCTAAATCCATTTCTTGAATGATTAGAACGATTTATGGCGGCACAACCACCCATAATAACAAATTTATTGGTTTAAAATGCAGAATAAGACTACCAAGCGGTGTCGCCAAGAAGTGCTGTGTTTAGCCTAATGTGGGCAATTTTCAGAAGGCGTAGGTGAGCTCGGTATATAGGAGTCTTACTAATTAAGATTTCTATTGCATTTTTAAACTCGTGACATCAAAATGGCGTCATTTCATTTATGATAAACCACTTTTTTTTACAGTTATGTCTATCTCTAGCATATAGATGATATATCACATGATCACTATTGCCTCCAAAACTTGTTTGCGCTCCGAAGAAATACAATGATGTTTGGTGTTGCCATTGAAAAGGCATGTTAATTACAGGAGCTAAAGCGTCATAATATCAGAACATATGTCTCATTTTACCGTGCTGTACAAGTCTCGTTTAACGTGTTACACGAAAACGATCGTAATGTTTTCGCCGTGTTCCAAGAATTCGTGTTGTAGACCCATGTTATAAAGGGTTAAATTGTAATCTGTAAAAAATGAAATATGAAATTAGTTATTTATTTTGCGTGAATTGACAGTGAGATCAACGTCAGTTTTATGTAACAAGTGTGGTACTGTATTAAGAGTTCAATAAGGGTAATAAGCTTTTTTTCTCAGAAGTTACATCACGAACGTTTTCATTTAGAAAAGCGACATGATTTTCACCGGAGCAGGGTGCATTTTTGACTTTTAAACGTAAATGATGCATCCATTGTTTCATGAAGGTTTTTTAATTTAGGTAAAGTCGTGTGTAACATAACTGCGGTAATACATTGTCCACGCTTTGCGAATTGCAAGATAAAATTGTTGTCAACATCATGCAATGTTATTTATGTGGTATATACTATATATTAATGCTATAAATTAAATCTCACAAAAAGAATTATATGTTGTAGAAATCAGGCATTTTTCGAAAACTTCTTTCCTTTTTGATCGCCAAAATTTGCACTCATGACATCAACTTTTAGTCACGATTCAAGTATTTTTCCACGTTTTGAAATTCCGCATTACTGGGTTTAATTCGAAATATAAGTGCGAAGAAAATATTCGTTTCCCCCGTGCGGAGAACGGGTACGCAGCTAGTCAGATCTATTAAAATCCGTATGTTCGTATCGTGCGTGGCTGAATGACATTTTCGTACAAATTTTGTATAGTTTGACTTCGGATCGCGTAGAATATTGGCAATCTGTCCGTGAAAGTGAATCCAAATAAACGGGTCGGGTAAAGCCAGCGGAGTGAATGTACGTGTTGCCTGTTGTGTTGACGTCCACGCTCAGTAATCTATAATAATCTGTAATGCACTGAAATATTGCATGCGGGACTTTTATTATCATTGTTATTAATGAGGATATCAGCGCGGAGTCTGAGCGGCACGTAACGGCCAGTATGAATGCAGCTTTACTTCTTCATAACTACGTCTAAGTAACTGAGCACCAGTCGCACATCTGACTGCCATCCCCATCATCTAATGGACGTGCCCGTTTCCTACTATAGGCCGGAAGTTTAAGTTTCTACGTAATCCGTAGTCAAATAGTATCTGTCTATGCCTCTGAGCTAGAATTCTAACCAAGTTAAGAACTTAGCTGAGTGATCGAAGTATCTGCATAACAATTTCGTGCAAACCTTGACAAGGCGCATCTATTGTGGGATTTTCGATTTACGACAAACTTATTCTCTATACATCGGCACGTTATCGCACATTTCGGTCCTGGTTTTCTGTGGGGCCCCAAAAGTGAAAGGTACCGAAATATGTTTAAATGAAATATATCAAAATGTAAATAATTTAATTCATTTTATTAATTTAATTTATAATTCAATTAATTTAACCAGATGATATACATTTTTCGGTACTGACGTAGCAAACCGGTGGTCCACCTAGACGAGCGATTTTTCTTTAAGATAAATGCCGGACAATTGAAACTATTGATGATATGGAATACGATTGGCAATAGTTTGCTAGCACATTTCACGTAAAAATAGTTTGGTGCCAATGACCACCAGTATATTACGTTCAAGAACTGATTAACACTCTCTATAGGCCTGCTTTCATTTCGAGGCTCCCTCTCACCTACTCCTATTCCATTACCTAAGGTGCCCATTCGTTAAGGTGACCAAACGTCCCCGTTTTCCGGGGCAGTCCCCAATTTCAGGACGTTAACCAAATTGTACCCACAGTGTAAAACGGGAATTGGGGACAATTTTTAATTATTGCATTGGTTTTTAATTAAATTAATGTTAATTATTTCACTAATTATAAAAATTGGGGACATGTCCCCGATTCTATGTTCAAAAATCTCGCCACCTTACAATACGTCCCCAATTTTTGAGGACAGTCCCCGATTTCTGCTGTTCTTTCGGGGCCATCGTGATTCTACCGGGCCTGCTTGTGCATTCCGATGACTCATCCAAAGAGTCCTAAAGATGCTCACGTATTGGTTCCAGCACTTAGATACATCATCTAATGTTCGAATCTAACCAATCAGGCCACGTTCGTAGGCCTTTTTCGGAGTGCACAAGCAGGCCCGGTAGAATCACGATGGCCCCGATTCTTTGGGATTTGTCACCAAAATGCAAAACAGCATTTGGGGACAATTTATGATTATTACATTGTTTTTTAATTAGATTATTGATAACACTAGTCAACAAATTTGAACTTTTTTTCTGCCTCTGGTTTGTAAATGGGTGGATTTACTTAATTTCGGGGTACTGAATTCACTGGTAAAATCAATTTATGTCTATCACGTCACATTTCCAAGAGGCTCAAGAAAATCAGCAGCAATACCGACAAAATTTGATATAATTGAAACTAACAAGAAATTCATATTAAGAACTTAATAATTCAATATTATTTCATATGTATACATTAGTTTTTATATGTATACACATGCCAACATAGATATCTTTTTCCTGTCCAAAATGCCCTTCCCACTTGGTTTGAATGAGGTCCAAGCCGCTAACTCAATATTTGTCAGTCTGATATCAAAAGGATGGATCGTTGAACAATTTTTCTATTTGTGGTCCAATAAATATACTTTCTTTTAACTTTGCTTCACTTAGCTTGAGAAACTTTTCTTTCAAATAATTGAAGACCTGACCTCATTTATCCAGGCCTTTAACAAAGTTCTTCATAAAACCAAACTTGACATGAATCGGAGACAAACTGATTTTATTAGGCTCAACCAGTGGAGTATTTTCACATTTTCCTTTACAGCTACATGTGATTTCCTTTTAAGCCACTTTACTGTATAGTGCCCAAAGTTTCATAAATTTCTTTCACGTCTACTGCATGAGCCAAAGGCACAGATGGAAAAGTATTGCCAAGATGCAGTAGCACTGCTTTCAATCTGGTTTGTCCAAGAGTCAATAAAGAGTGACTATTCCTGATAGTTATATTGTACACCTAACTGCATCAGCAGACCATTGACATCTCTACATACACACATTGAATTCTGCATGTCAAAATATGGAGCGAATGAAGTATCTTTTGATCTCAAACAGGAAATTTTTGTACCTGGAGCTAGATCGTTTCATTGTTGCAATCTCGACCCCAAAAGTTCAGCTTGCTGTTTTGAAAGTTTTAGATCGCGAACCAAATTGTTCAACTCCTTTTGATTAAAGGGCTGAAGCGAAAAATCTTGAGAATGAGGGGAATATTTTCTACAGCTTCTTGATCAGCATCTTCAGATTAACTTGTCATTGTTTCTGATTCTATGTTTTGCAGATTACAGGCAGACAGGCAACCTTTCATTATGTCACTGGCAAATGCACTGAAGATACATTTTACACTTAATTTTATTTCTAGTTTTGATAGAGAATGCCCTGAAATATTTGTAAGAGAAAAGTTCTAGGCTGGAAAATTATCCTTAGGCTAACTCCACACCATAGGAATTGAGAATTCATAGCTCGACATTTTCCTTTCAGTCACTTGGTTAAGTAGTAGTACATGTTATGCACGAATACGAGGCGCAAAAGTTTTATCTTGATAACCAAGAGAACTATCAAAATATAATTTATAGGCCTTCTTAATCAAATCAGTAATTGTTTTTTTGGAGCTTTTTGGGTGAATTTCTCACAGACATAACAAAAGTTTTCGGGGTGGTTAAGACAACAACTATGTTTACTAGTTGTTATTTTTAGTAAACGTAAGTTTTAAATATATGTATAAAGCAATTTTAAAATAAAAATACCTCTCAATAGAAACACTCACTTATTAAAAAAAACAAAACTTATAATACATTCTTAGGCTGAGATAAATACAATAGTAATTGCACCATGCACGTTTCAACATTCACTAGGTCATAATGTTTATTTTGCACTACTGGATTATCTCTCCATCTAATGAATAACACTTGCCTGTGTAACATCTGACATCAAGTGACAATGTGTTGATCTTATAGCACTCTTGTACCAAACTTTAGAAAAAAAATTAAAAATTAAACATTAAAATAAAAGAACGGAAAATAGTGAAATTAAGAAAAAAATAAATAAAAATCCTTAAAAACTCAAATCTTACGCGCCAGAGCATTTTGAAAGGTTGATTCGGAATTTACACACCAAAATACATACTAATTGATGTATCACATTCCAGAGGCAAAATGGCTGTTGAGTAGTGTAATTATTTCATTAATTATAAAATATCCCCAATCTTGTTTCAGAATCGGGGACATGTCCTCAACTCTAAGTTAAAAAATATGGTCACTTTACCATTACCACATGTATGACTAACAAATACAGGGTGATTCATAATGAATGGGACAAAAAGAAAACATGATTGTGAACGTTGTAATTAATATATTTAGAAAATTCAAATTTACCTCAAAACTACATTTATTGAAGTTTCTACAGGTGTTCAATGTGTGCCCCTCCGGTGACACGGCGTTGATTTTGAGGTACTCCGCAAAAACGAATCACGAATTCTTTCAACCACTTCGGGTTTTGTTTCTTTTCGTCCTGGGCTTTTGTTCTTGCCAGTCAAGAAGAATATATTTGATTTCTATAAAAATAGTTGCGGGTGACATAGCACCAAGAGAATCCTTTACTTTTTAGCACGCCCCGCAAAAAAGTGTCACGATTATTTTTAACAGCACCGACATCTGCTGAAAAATGGAAGAATGCGAGAACAGCTGGATAGATTGTCCAATGCTAAAAAAAGGGCAGCCATTGCCGACGATCGACTTAACTACCAGCAAGATGGCGGACGGTCAAAACGTTCATCGCGTGCCACAGATCTAGAGACCCCTTTTTGACGCAGCTGGCTGTGCCCCACAGTAATTTTGTGCACTGTGCCGCACAGCCAGCCGCGCCAAAAAAGGGTCCCTAGATCTGTGGCACACGGTGAACGTTTCGACCATCCGCCATCTTGCTGGTAGTTAAGTCGAGCGATGGCAACGGCTGCCCTTTTTTGAGCATTGGGAAAGGGTTGCGCCTCAAAGGGTTAACCACAAAGCAAAAAAAATTTTCATCATTAAAGTAAGAATTAAAGTAAGAAGTTTAATATTTTTTTATATTAAATAAAAATCATAAATCACTTCCAATCCATAATATAGAGGTGCCTAAAAAACACTAACCTAGTGTTTTCTTCATTATATATCGACCTTAGACATATGGAATTAATTATAAAGTTACTTAATGGTGCCGAATAAAAATTTCAGGATATTAAATGTAAATAAATACAATAGACCTCTATACATTAAAGAAGTGATGTAGGAGTTTCAGTTTTTCTCATAAAAAGGCTTACAGATTCAGTACAATATAGATTATGTTTGCCATATTGGAAAGAAGAGAAAAGAAGGTAAATAATTAAATTAAGAATAAAAATCCAGCATAATATAAATGTAAAAATTACTATATAAAAATTCAGGGAGGCGCAGGTGCTCTATGCTGCCGATGCCCATGGTTAAAAAACAAACCGTTACAGTTTAATTTTTTTGCTTACATCGAACAGTCTTTAACGCTCTAAGTAAATTAATTTTTACAGGACGCGCCTCGATAGTTTCTACATATATACAGGGTGTCCCAAAAAGGTGGTAACGGGCTTTAATTCCTTACTTATTAGAGATAACTGGGTAGTGTAAATTGGAAAAATGTTCAAAATAAGGTCGGAAATAAGACTCTGTTAAGAAAAATATCCTCTCGTTACCCACTTATCTCTCATAGATAAAGAATTAAAGCCCATTACCACCTTTTCGGGACACCCTGTAGAAATTTACTATGTTTGAAAAGTTTAGGTGGCACGAATTATTTTTAATAAATATTTCTTTACCGTGAATGTTTACGTTATGAAAACCTATTTTTAAAAACTTGTATAGTGTTTCTCTGTAGCTATTTAAAATGAGCAACGTGAAATTTTAAAATTCGACTAGACTAATCGACATTTTAATTATTTAAAAAAAAATGTATTGTAAGTAAACTAGTTCAATAAGCATCTTCTTAATTGCATTCTGAACATTACTAATTTTTTTCATAAGGATAATTACATCATTAACATAACGAAAAAAAAAGCATTACTTCAGCAAGTTATTCATTCTAAGAATTATTATTTAAAACCAAAGAGTTAAGAAGATAAATTACCATGAATCAGATTAAACTCTTGCACTTATAAAAAGAAAACCAGTAATAATAAGCCATAGCTGATTACAAATCAGACTGAATGTGATTACATATTACAGAGAATGTGCATGTTAAATCTGTCTAGTCTTAGACTCTTTATTTGCCTGTTAGGTGAGAGATGGTATTTAAAATTTTCGAAACTGCTATAATATTTGTTACTCAATGACTAGTTCTGAACTTTGTCCTAAGAATACAAATATATATACTTTTTCCTTTTTATGTGAGTCTGTAACCAATGAAGCCAAACAGAGTACTGTTCTAACTAAATATTTTACAATTATATTAGCATAAATAGCAATAATAAATGAATATAATTATTATCAATATCATTATTGTTAATATTATTGCTACAGTTTTTCTCCATTTCCACAACCTCAACTAAGTACTTCTTAGCTACTGCAGCTAGTACTACGTAAAACATAGGCTAGATATACTAGTGTAATATTTATTTTATTATTTATTCATTTAATTATTACCATTTTTATTCTTTTTATTTATTCATTTAATTATTACTTTTTTATTTATTTATTCTTTTCCTTTCCATACTTCCAAAGTATTATTAATATATCATTTTTTATTCACACTCCATGGCATTACTTGTCTATTGATTGCAGTAAGCCTTCTCTGATGGCAACATGCACTAATACTGCCTCCATTACTGAGCTTTGATCTTCGTGTCGGTCCACTTCCTCGTTGTTTTTTTCTAATAGCTACGGTCGCGCCCCCAAGTTACAAAAGGACCCTAATTTTGGTCAGGTAACTTGCAGAAACCTAGCTATTATTGTTTTTTTTCGATTAAATTGAAATGTGTGTGCGGTGGCGCCTGATGATAGAGCACACTATTTCAATATTAATTCCATTTTCGGACTATTTCTGATTACATGTGATTAGGCTTAAATGCACACCAGTTCTAATTTGGCGCTCTATATTCAATTTTTCCACTCTTTCATTGCCTTAAAAGGCTATATTTAAACACTTATCCGGAATAAGCTCGTTAATTGGCACCATGTGCTATCTATTTTTTATATTTTCTTCACTTTATCATTGGATTATCTTGGGATTTCACTTCACGTAAGTAAGCTATTATATATTATATATATATATATATATATATATATATATATATATATATATATATATATATATATATATATATATATATATATCCCTCAGTTTATTAGAAAAACGCCATATCAATAGCATTATCTCTAAAGCTTACAAAAAACTTGGTTTTCTTAAGTGCAAAACTAAAGAATTTTCTAACCTTCATGCATTAAAAATCTTATACTTTAGTTTGATACGCTCTAATCTTGAATATTGTAGTCTTGTTTGGGATCCGTATTATAAAAATAAAATGAAAATTCTTGAGCGGGTGCAGACTCAGTTTACTCGTTATTCATATTACAAAAGTAATCCTATTTACATTCCGAATATTTCTTCATCTTACTTGAGAAGTGTTTTTGGTCTTCCTAGTTTAAGTTCTCGTCGTGATCTCTTTTGTTTATTATTTTTTTATAAAGTTGTCAATAATATGGTAGACTGCAGTGATATTCTTCAAAGTATTTGTGTAAATGTACCGAACAGGTCTCTTCGTAATAGCCATTTATTTGTGGATCCAATTATAAAATATAATTACATATACTTTTCGTTATCTAAATTTTATAAAATTTATAATAAGTTTTCTTTGGATTTGGATATTTTTAACATGTCTTTAAAGTCTTTAGAGTTAAGTGTTTTGAACTTTTTCAGTCATGACTGGTATTTATTTTATCTCTGTATTTTATCTTTTTTAATTTTGTCTTATGTAATTTGTCCTTTTATGCATCACTGTAAATGGATTTTAATCTATTTACAGTGTAGTGTGCATTTCTTTTATGAAATAAATGAAATGAAATGAAAATTTTTAATAACAAGAATACGGCGATATACTTCAATTTTTCATACAAAAATAATGCAGTTATTAAGGCGATTTTAAACGATCTATCTTCAGAATTTTCATCAAATTAAGTAAACTGATTTTAAATTAGAGGAATTCCTTAGTTAGATGTTATTTTTTTTTCTAATTTAAACAAAAAATCATTTAAAACTAATAAACCACCGCCACGTTCCGATCCGATCTAATAAAAGCAATCTTCTCCATCTTATGAGCCCAACTCATAAGTAAATGAGAAAGAAAAGAACACAAAAATGCCTAGTCATGGAGCTGCGCCTGGTAAGATTTTAGGGAAAACGACACCCTTCGCGCCTTCACGGCAAACGAAGAAAAGGGACAATTTCGCCATGTGGTGACGTCCGAAAAGTGACCTCAATGCCCTCTCATTGGGGAATCACCCCATCGTTTAAAACTGTCGTCTTTTTTGCAGTGGTCAATGATGGCTGCACTATCGTACTTGCAAGTTAGGGTACGCAGGAAGTTGGGAGACGGCTAGCCCCTCTAATTGCTTTTCACTCCCCCATTTTAGTCGACCAGTTGTATAATGAATCCGAATAGAAAGTGGTCGCACATGTGGTCTCATAAATTTGTCGTTTGAAGAATAGACTGGCACTTTTGTTACCTTAAGATTGGTGTCTTGCTGCAAATCCAGTAAAATGCCTCCTGATAGTGGGATCACAGATTTCAAATATACACTATTCGAATTTGAAGTCTCCTCCGCCGTTCATCAACACATCACAGTATTGGGAGATGTAGGAAGTGGCTGTTTTTGACATGAAAAGGATCGCAGAGATAAGAGATGAATGAAAACGGAAAGTAATTTTAGCCATTTTTCAGAAGTTCTGAGGAATATCCCCCCCCCCCAATGAGCTATCTCCCAGTAATGTAAACATTTCCGCTTCAATCTCCAATACTCATATGCCTTTCATGTGTATTTAAAAAGTACAAAATTAATTTTTTTAAATCGCAAAATCAAAATTGAAACTCAGCTAAAACATAGATTTCTTCTTATGAAAATTCCCCGGCGAATTAATCAAATAGCCTCGATGGGGGGTCACAAGTTCCCCGACGGGGGGGCACGTGCCCCCTCGGACCCCCCATTGGAGCCACCCCTGGTCCACCTACTAGGTGCTCCCATAATAAAGAGATCAACTGCTGTGGCCAAAGCCTTCACGGCAGAGGCCGGCCATTAGAAAAAAAAAAAGTTTTCTGCTAGTGAAATTTTGGCAATGAAAACTGTGTTAATAAATGTGAGGAAATTTCCATAGTTTCAAAATCATGTTATGATTTTAATTTAAAGTTATTGAATATTTTTCAGAAAAATACCTTCATATCCATCTTGTAGAGCAGAATATTATCATGAAAATACATTGTTATAATGAACATATACATCGTGGAGAGATTACATTATGATCACCTACTCAATAACACGTTGCGCATCCTTTTGCCTTTAAAACAGCTGCAAATCGCCTGGGCATGGATGGTAAAAAACTGGAGCGAGGTTGTACCAAATATTTACGCAGAGGTCACTGTCGAGATACTGGAACATTGTGATGTTTGAACTCTGAGCTACCGGGGAAAGATGAGCAGCTGTTCTCCTGGAAGACGGCGTACCCTGACACGACCATCGACGTCATGAAGGAGGAAGCGGGATTCATCCGATCAGGCAACTCTCTTCCGCATATCCATGGTCCAGTCTCGATTTTCCCGTGCCGACTGTCGGCGTAGTTGACAATGACACTTGGTAAGCAGAGGCACACGAGCGGGAAGTCTGCTCCCATATCCAACAGTGACCGCTGAATTGTGCGTTCCGAAACACTTGTACTTGGACCTGCATTGTATTGGATTGTCAGTTGAGCCACTGTCTGCCGCCGATTTTGCTGTACTAGGCGGGACAGTCTCCGACGTCCTCTTTCTCTGACGATGCGTGGACGTCCAACATCTTGGCTTCTACTGCTGGTTTCACCGGCATTAATCCACTTTTTATAACTACAAACAACTTAAGATCGGGAACAACCGAGCAGTCGTGCAGTTTTGGAGATACACGCTACGAGTCTGCTCCCATATCCAACAGTGACCGCTGAATTGTGCGTTCCGAAACACTTGTACTTGGACCTGCATTGTATTGGATTGTCAGTTGAGCCACTGTCTGCCGCCGATTTTGCTGTACTAGGCGGGACAGTCTCCGACGTCCTCTTTCTCTGACGATGCGTGGACGTCCAACATCTTGGCTTCTACTGCTGGTTTCACCGGCATTAATCCACTTTTTATAACTACAAACAACTTAAGATCGGGAACAACCGAGCAGTCGTGCAGTTTTGGAGATACACGCTACGAGTCTGCTCCCATATCCAACAGTGACCGCTGAATTGTGCGTTCCGAAACACTTGTACTTGGACCTGCATTGTATTGGATTGTCAGTTGAGCCACTGTCTGCCGCCGATTTTGCTGTGCTAGGCGGGACAGTCTCCGACGTCCTCTTTCTCTGACGATGCGTGGACGTCCAACATCTTGGCTTCTACTGCTGGTTTCACCGGCATTAATCCACTTTTTATAACTACAAACAACTTAAGATCGGAACAACGAGCAGTCGTGCAGTTTTGGAGATACACGCTACGATCGCTCCCATCCACAGGACGCGATTGTGCGTCCGAAACCTGTACTTGCTGCATGATGGTGCAGTTGAGCCTGTCGCCGCGATTGCGACTGGCGACAGTCCGAGCCTCTTCTGACGATGCGTGGCCCAACTTGCTTCTACGCGGTTCACGCATTAACACTTTTTATAACTCAACAACTAAGTCGGACACGAGCGTCGGCAGTTTGGGATCACGCTACGAGTCTGCTCCATATCCACAGTGACGCTGAATTGCGTTCCGAAACACTTGTACTTGGACCTGCATTGTATTGGATTGTCAGTTGAGCCACTGTCTGCCGCCGATTTTGCTGTACTAGGCGGGACAGTCTCCGACGTCCTCTTTCTCTGACGATGCGTGGACGTCCAACATCTTGGCTTCTACTGCTGGTTTCACCGGCATTAATCCACTTTTTATAACTACAAACAACTTAAGATCGGGAACAACCGAGCAGTCGTGCAGTTTTGGAGATACACGCTACGAGTCTGCTCCCATATCCAACAGTGACCGCTGAATTGTGCGTTCCGAAACACTTGTACTTGGACCTGCATTGTATTGGATTGTCAGTTGAGCCACTGTCTGCCGCCGATTTTGCTGTACTAGGCGGGACAGTCTCCGACGTCCTCTTTCTCTGACGATGCGTGGACGTCCAACATCTTGGCTTCTACTGCTGGTTTCACCGGCATTAATCCACTTTTTATAACTACAAACAACTTAAGATCGGGAACAATCGAGCAGTCGTGCAGTTTTGGAGATACACGCTACGAGTCTGCTCCCATATCCAACAGTGACCGCTGAATTGTGCGTTCCGAAACACTTGTACTTGGACCTGCATTGTATTGGATTGTCAGTTGAGCCACTGTCTGCCGCCGATTTAGCTGTACTAGGCGGGACAGTCTCCGACGTCCTCTTTCTCTGACGATGCGTGGACGTCCAACATCTTGGCCTTCTACTGCTGGTTTCCACCGGCATTAATCCACTTTTTATAACTACAAACAACTTAAGATCGGGAACAACCGAGCAGTCGTGCAGTTTTGGAGATACACGCTACGAGTCTGCTCCCATATCCAACAGTGACCGCTGAATTGTGCGTTCCGAAACACTTGTACTTGGACCTGCATTGTATTGGATTGTCAGTTGAGCCACTGTCTGCCGCCGATTTTGCTGTACTAGGCGGGACAGTCTCCGACGTCCTCTTTCTCTGACGATGCGTGGACGTCCAACATCTTGGCTTCTACTGCTGGTTTCACCGGCATTAATCCACTTTTTATAACTACTAACAACTTAAGATCGGGAACAACCGAGCAGTCGTGCAGTTTTGGAGATACACGCTACGAGTCTTCGGGTCGTTACAATCGGCCCTCAATCAAATTCGCCTCGATCACCAGTCTTTCCCATCACTCGCAAATGTAAGTGCATGAATGATTTCTTACCTTCTCCAGCAACAATGAAATACCATTCCCACTTAATGACGTGCTCTCCATGTCATCCAGACGAGTTCACTGAAAAATGTGGAGGTGGTCATAATGGAATGGCTCTTCGGTGTATATCTATGTTAATGTTATAGTGAATAATTTAAAGTAAAATATCTTCATTTCTTGTAATACAGGATATTATCATGAAAATAAAATGCCAGATTTATCAACATTTCATTAGCACATAAAATATGCATTGAAAAAATTTATATGTATGCATTTTAGGGTGGGCCGTTAATATATGCAAAAATATTAAAATGAAGAAAAGTAATTGCGCTCAAAAGTTGCTCCTATACAGCACAAATAAAATAATATATAACTTTTCAAAAATAAAATAAATCTTGAGGTCGCTACCAGCTAAAAAACACAGGAATTAAGATAAAGAAATTTTTTATGGTTTTTTGACGAGTTTTGTTTTATAAAGTAATAAAAATTTTACAGTTTTAATAATAAAATAATTAATAGAAATTAAAATTAGGCAATATTAAAAAAGAAATTATTAAAAAATTCTATGACACACAATTATGCAATATTGAAGTGTTTTTTTGCTGCCGAACATTCGTACAGTTCGTGGGGATTTCACAGTTGCTCTGATAAATCCATCACGATGTTCAGGTCGTACAACAGACACTGAAGCTTCCGTCATCTGATATAACGTTCTACCAGTGACCCGTATACCAGTAAAACCAGTATATGAATAAATGTCAAGAGTTTACTTCATTTGTATAAGTTCCTTTAGTTCATTATATGAAATCTTTCCTAAATTTTGGGGAAATGACAACACTTGTACCCTAATCACAAGGGGCATTCAAAAAGTAACTTACACTCAAACAGTGTAGGCCCAAAAACACTTTATTGAGAAATGCGCTACGATACAATATGACACACATACAGCACACTATTTTGCTGCATAATCTTCCAGTCGCTGCAGACATTTGTCGGAACGTTCCACTATTCGTTCGATCCCCTTGACGATAGAATATCGCTCCTTGGTCCCGGATCCCGCTTAGAACAGCTGTCTGAACTTGGCCATCGGTGGAAAATTGTCTTCCACACAAATGCTCTTTGAGTTTCCCGAGCACGTGAAAGTCGCAGGGTGCCAGGTCGGGACTGTACGGTAGATGCTGCCAGACCTCCCATCCAAAGCTGCGAACCAAATCCTGCTTGTGCGCGCCTTGTGAGGTCTTGCATTGTCATGCAAGAGGACAATGCCTTCGCTTATCTTTCCACGCCTCTTGTTCTTCACAGCTTCTTAGTGTTTCGCAGAACGACTAAGCATTAATGGTTGTTCCCTTTCCCATAAACTCGGTGTAGACAACTCCTTTGCAATAAAAAAAAAAAAACTGTAACCAGAACTTTACCCGTAGATGAGGAAACTTTGGGGAAGAGTCGTGGAAAGTTAAGCAAAGGCATTGTCCTCTTGCATGACAATGCAAGACCTCACAAGGCACGCACAAACAGGATTTGATTCGCAGCTTTGGATGGGAGGTCTGGCAGCATCTACCGTACAGTGCCGACCTGGCATCCTGTGACTTTCACATGCTCAGGAAATTCAAAGAGCATTTGTGAGGAAGACAATTTTCCAACGATGGCCAGGTTCAGACAGCTGTTCTAAGCGGACTCCGGGACCAAGGAACGATATTCTATCGTCAAGGGGATCGAACTACTGGTGGAACGTTCCGACAAATGTCTGCAGCGACTGGAAGATTATGCATCAAAATAGTGTGCTGTATGCGTGTCATATTGCATCATAGCGCACTCCTCAATAAAGTGTTTTTGGACCTACATTGTTTGAGTGTAACTTACTTTTTGAATGCCCCTTGTAATTTATTAAGTCGATGTGATTTCCTGCTAGAAAAATTTATCTTTGAAGACTCTCACATCATTTCTTTTTTTGTCTTTATTATTTCTGGCTTTTAAAATTCGTCGCAATCCAAATTATCTCATATCCCGACATACCTCGAAGCGATATTTTCGAAATTCGAATTATTTTAGGGGATATCAATAAAAAACGTCGCAAAAGGCTAATTTTTGCTCTCCGCCATTTCACAATTGTAACCCCGCTATGGAAAGAGTGAGGATTAAGCATATCTAGGTTGCCATATTTGGTAAGTTTATTAAATGATTCAGATTCTTGTAGTAAAAATAAAAGAATAACGATTTTTTGCTGTTTAGATTATTTGTAAGGTTATTTTTTAATTAAAATATCGTATGCATGTGAAATCAGAGCAGGGATGAAATGTTTTATACTCAAAAGAAAAATAGGATTTAGAAAATTTCCGAAACTAAAATGTGCAACTTTTTAATTTGGCGAAAAATAAAATTGTTGATGTGCGATTTTGAGGAGGATTGATTCTAACGCTCGATTGCCCTCATAGTTTTTGAAACTTTCATTCAGTTCGAATTGTGCATTTTTCTACGCAGCTTTTCCCCATCTACTTCTAATGTGTTACATCCGTAAAAGGATGTTAAAAATATCAATTTTGATTTTGTTTAATCACACTCGTGAATAATGATATGCTTTCCAACTTAATGGAATAAAGAAAGAAAATAGGGAAGACCAATCGATTATAATACTCTTTTAATATATAGCACTTTAGTGCGTATTTAAAGTCTGAAAGTGTTTCAGATTTTCTTACTTTTTTTTTCCTTTCCGTTTTTTGAAAACGCCCGTATATCCAGAAGCTCTTCAGAATAAATATAGGACGAAAATAATTTTTTTCCTTTTTGTAGGTTTCTATCATTTAACCATCTTATTTTTGTAACCAGGGGGCGGCCCGACACGTTAAGTATCGCATCTTGGCACCGGCTTCGACGGGGCGTCATTTCGAACTCAAAAACTAAGTAGAGCATAAAAGGGAGCGTCCTGTTTACTTTAGCAGGGGGCGACACTTACCGTAGGGCCGTTCCTGTTTGTAACCATCTTAATTTTAATTCCATTCACATTCGGAATGTGAGAGGTTTTAGTGCTAAGGAAGCCAGTGAGGAAAAGGATTCTCTAGGTGCAAGATTTATTAAGATGGCGAACCAAATGTTCGCCGGAGGCGGCTAGTATACAATATGTTACCGGCAGAGTTTGGAATCTGGTCTTCTATAGGATGTATAGCCATTGTATATAATGCCTATAACTGGCCGGCAATGTATCAGACGATTCATATTTGACGATTTTCCTAGGCATTCTGTTAAATGCCAGATGAGAAATCCGCTAAGTATGAAAAATATCTCTAATTCGTTTCGAATATCACGTGGCAAGGCCCGTATGTCACTTTTAATGCGCTCCTCAGGCTCAGACTTTGTCAGTTGCATTTTGCGGTTTGTCCAGGAGTGTCAAAATGCGCAATTTCACTTAAATTTATTCAACAAAAAATTAATTATTTTATTGTGCTGCAGGAAAATGAAGGAGCAAACTATAACATTGGAGGAGTCATGGTCTATAGATATGAAACAACGATTCGACGATGAACTATCCAAAATTCGAGTTAATTCTGCAAAAAACAGTTTTTTCTTAACCGAAACTAAAATTAGGGGAGAGGGGGGCACATGTGGACGTTTTTTGTTTCATACAAAAATCTAACATTTTTCTCTTTATTTTACAATTTTATTTTATTTTTTATTTATTTATTTTTTTTACTGATCATAATCTTATGCCTAATCCCTTCAAATATATGTATTTAAATATTAGGAGATGTGACAAAATTTTTTGTAAAAAAATATTTTAAAACATACAAAAATTGTCCACACGTGCCCCTACATGGGGCACATTTGGACAAATAGATATAACAATATTAACAATTTAAAGTAACAAAGAGAAATGACTTGAAATCGCATTAGTTTCAAATGTTCACTAGAAACAATATTTTTGTTGCTATTAATAAGCAGTAAGGTATTTTATTTATATTTTATAATCTTAATTTAAAAAGACTCAAAATATATATGTTCTACTGATGTTTTATGATCGTTATGGTTCGAGTCACACTTTTTCACCAAAACAAAAAGAAATTTACTTTAAAGGCCTATATTCCGTATCCGGTGCTGTTTAAATATCAATGTTTGTGTTTACGTTTCATTTGGTGATCGTTCTGGCGCCATCGTGGGCGATGCACAGGGGGAGTGAAGTAACCTGCCGGTGGTATTGTTGACTAGCAACCATAAAAAACGTGTATCGTCAGTTTGGGAATTTGAAATTGTTTCATGTTATGGATGGAAGGGAATGAAATATGGTATGTTATTGTATGAAAAGAAAGTGTGTGTTCGCTTGTTAGAAATAGGGTGTGAATATAATGCTAATTAAAAGAAAGCATGTTGGTCTTACGTTATCAGCCGGTGGGTTTTCGCGACATTTATGACCTGTTAATTAAAAAAAAAATAAAGGTAAGTGCTTTTTTTTTTAACGAATCTTTGTAATGTTTAGGGTTTTTAATGTGAATTTTAAACTGATATTTGATGTTCTTATGTTTTCGTAAATGCTATGTATGTGCTATTCTAATCATACTAACTTTATACGAGATGTACAACTAGGTTGTTTAACCCACTGTAGTGTTTTTAGTTAAAAACGGTTCACTGTTTGCTCATTTTTAATTGCTTGTTACTGAATTTGCAGACGTTTTTTAGGTTAAATATGGACGGTGTATTTTGTTTTAATGTTTTTGTTGGTGGAATATATGTGCAATTTTAATGTATTAAAATACTTTGACTTTGCTGGGAGAGTGTTCCTGGATTAGAAGAAATCCAATCATTAAAAGCTATATTTTTAGTTTATCTTCGATACAAGAATAAATCCCAACACCTGGCGACTGCATACTACAGGAACTGTGAAGTAGAAATGATAAAACAATTCCGTTTTCTTTTGAGAGCTTCTAATGATCCTAATAAGTTGTGAATAAAATTATGGTACTTGGCTTAACTACAAAGCAGTGTGTTTTGTGTTACTGCAAGCCTTCGGCAAAGAACTTTTTAGTAAGTTCTAATACGTATTCATGTTACTTTCGTAGAAAACTACCCAAAACTCCAGACAATTAGATCGACATCCGCGTGTAGGCCCGAACCCAGGAATTTCACACTTCAACCATTTACCATGTTCAATGCCTTATCCACTCGACCATGGAGGGGTCTAGTTGAGTTTAAAAGTTACAGTATTTATTTTAAAAATTATTTTAAGCACCTTATTAGTTTAATTTTGTGTTATAACTTTTAAATATGAACTTTAGGGGCACATTTAGACTGTCCACATGTGCTGCCAAAACAGTGTCCAAATGTGCACCCATAGTCTAAGGTGACCAAACGTCCCCATTTTCAGGACGTTTTTCAAATTGTCCCCAGAATATAAATATGGAACTGGGGACAATTTTTAATTATTGCATTGTTTTTCAATTAAATTACTGTTAATTATTGCATTAATTATAAATGTCCCCAGTTTTGTTGTCAGAATCGGGGACATGTCCCCGATTCTGACTACAAAAATCTGGTCACCTTACCATAGTCACATGTTTAGAATTTTGTCAAGCCTAGGTTAGCAGAATTTTTTTTTTTTTTTTTTTTGAAAAATATGCATAATAAATCATTATGGTCACCAAACAAGGTATTTAGTTTTATATAATTAGTTTTCAAAACGCAATATGAATATGTATAATTAGGATTGAAAGAAATCCAGTATAGATTACTTTTAAACTTCAAAACTGCTTGATTGACATAACTGGAAAAAATTCTTTACTAATTGCTTCAAATTTTCCTGGAAAATGGATCATAGTGTTCCCATCTAAATACAATTATTTCATAATTTTCATCTTTTTTTAAGTTAGGAAAAATTGAGTTGTCCATATGAGCCCCCCTCTCCCCTATAATTCTCATATTTTATACTAACTTTCGGCATTATATACAGTACCTAGGCATTCTATAGAATGCCGGCGTTTGCATATACTTTGCATATATAACAGCCTTATCAGGAGCTTTTTTTCAAACTTCGATTAAAAAGCATGTCAGAATTCCTAAGTTTTTTATACAATGCCTAAGGAAAGAAGGTAATTATTCTCATATTTCCTAGTTTGTCTAAAAACGTCCGGCATTATATACGTCTAGGCATTCTATAGAATGTCAGTGTTTTATACTTTGTCGGTAACACACACACACATATACCGCTCAAAACAATTAAAGGATATTAATTAAAGGATAGTATACGAGAAATTTGTTTGCAGAAAATGGAAGAAGACACTCAAATTGCACAATTTTCACATTTTCAAACTTTGGAGTATGCACATTTTTAGTTTGACGTCAAAAACGACGATTTAGTGGCAGCGAATGAAATTTGGCCTTCAACTTAATTAAAGATAAAGTGGAAAGGAATGATCGACACTCCGTAAGTGCTTTGTTTTGATGAGTGCGATGTCTCAACGAAGGATTTTAACTGAATCAGAAGCCTGGAGAGTTGTTGGTCGGTTAGAAAGGGACCAAACACAAGTCGAAGTAGCAGAAACCATTGGAGTCGCACAAAGTGTGATATCAAGGATCTGGAACCGTTTCATAGAGACTGGAAATGCTTGACGAAGACCAGGGCAAGGTCGTAGATTTGCAACAACGCCCAATGAAGATTGATATTTAGCTCTGACGGCTCGGAGACACCGAAATATGAATGCCACTCTTTTTCAACAACAAATTCATTCAGTTAATGACACAAGACTTTCGACTCAAACTGTCTGAAACCGACTCCACGCTGCTGGTCTGTATGCTCGCCGACCAATGGTATGTATTAGGTTAACCCTTTGAGGCCCAACCCTTTCCCAATGCTGAAAAAAGGGCAGCCGTTGCCATCGCTTGACTTAACTACCAGCAAGATGGCGGACAATCGAAACGTTCATCGCGTGCCACAGATCTAGAGACCCTTTTTTTGACGACAGCTGGGCTCAAGATGGCAGACAATCGAAACGTTCATCGCTCAGCTGTCGTAAAAAAAGGGTCTCTAGATCTGTGGCACGCGATGAACGTTTCGATTGTCCGCCATCTTGAGCCCAGCTGTCGTCAAAAAAGGGTCTCTAGATCTGTGGCACGCGATGAACGTTTCGATTGTCCGCCATCTTGCTTGTAGTTAAGTCGAGCGATGGCAACGGCTGCCCTTTTTTCAGCATTGGGCAATCCATCCGGCTGTTCTCGCATTTTTCCATTTTCCAGCAGATGTCAGTGCTGTTAAAAATAATCGTGACAATATTTTTACGGGAAATGACGTGCTAAAAAGTAAAGGATTCTCGTGTAGTTATGTCACCCGCAATTATTTTTATAGAAATCAAATCTATTCTTCGTGACAGGCAACAGTCAAAACGTCAGAGTTTGGTGGTCCCAGAGCGGGATCACTGAGCGTTAAAGGTTTAACAGCAAGGCCCGCAGGGAGTGGGACACAAAGCATGTCAACTGGACGAGAAACGAATAGCGCAATATTCTTTTCTCTGACGAGCCCGCTCTTCATCCTGATAATAGACGTACTTTCATCTGGAAGAAACATGGCACTAGAAGCACCCTTGCATTCGTGCTGGAAAATGTCAGATTTGGCAGTGGGGGAGTGATGGTCTGTGCTGGTATTTAAATTGATGAACGCACCGATCTCCACATCATTCAGAATGGAGCTCTGTCTGGTCGTCGATACGGGGATGAGATTCTCAGACTTTTTTTACTCCCTTACTCCAGCAATTGGAGATAACTTCATGCTAATGGACGACAACTCCAGGCCACATCGTGCACGTTTGGTAGATGATTTCCTTTTCGAGGAAGGAGGTTATTTATTTGCCAGGAGAGGACAGCTCGCGTCACTGAATGTGTGGCTTAGAGCTACATATACGTCCTTCCTGGAATTTCTCGCAACATTTTGGTGCCTCATCAGAATGTGGATGACTTCTGAATATTGGCACCCCTCGGAAACTGCGAGCGACTGCCGAGAGGAATTTCGGAACCACGGATTTAACGTGCACGTACACCGCATGTACACCGTGGTCTTTAGTGGTACGTCGGTATCGAGCCGGCAACCTTCCGGTTACGAGTCCAACCGGCGTTGGTCCAACGCCTTAACCACTGGGCTACCATGGCCCCTCGAACGAATGGAATGACCAGCTTATTCTCCCCTTGCATGAACCCAAAAAAACGTGTTTGGGACAATCTAAGGAGACGAATTGCTGGCCGCCTACCACCCCAACATACTCTCCGAGCACTGGAAAAAGCTCTTCTGGAGGAGTGGGACAGAATACCCCAGCTCCTCATTAATAGCCTCATTGACTCCATGCCTCAAAGATGTTCAGCGTTGTTAGCAGTACGGGAAAATCATACTCCCTATCAAAAAACTTTTCTTTCAAGGAAAAGCCATTTTTTATTCGTTTTTTCTCACATGCACAAATTGTATTAAATTGTATTTTTTTTCCTTTTGTAGATAAATGCTCAATAAAATACATTAATTTCTTCTAAGCATGTGCATGTTTTTTTTTACACATATACACTACCGCATCTATCGCGCGCGCGCGCGATTATATATCAATCATCTAAACAATTGCCCAGCCGCAAGATCCACCCATAACCTCAATATCCTTTAATTTTGCTTTGAACAGTTTATAGTATATAGACGTATTTATATGTATACACACACACACACACACACACATATATACTTGGGATTCCATATTACGTAAGTTAAGCTATTTTATATTATATATATATGTATGTATGTATGTATGTATGTATGTATATATATAACTAATAAGTAAAACACAATAACTGCAAATATGACATACCGCGCATGAAAATATATAATAGCAGAAGCAAGAATTACAAACCACAAGTGAGAGAGAAAAAAAAAAAAAAAAAAGAAGAAGCTGAGCCAAATAAAGTACAATAAACAATGTGATAATAGAATGGAAAGGAAATTATAACCACTGGCACCATCGTCAGGATCCATAACATTTAAGATATAAGACAAACAAAATAGTAGGGTTTCGGTTGTGTGGCATATCAAAAGAGATATTCACTCCACACGTTTTAGGCTCTACCCTACTATAAAAAAGGAAAACATAAAGATACCAAAATAATAGAAAAGTTTTGAAAAATCGACATACCAATCTGGAGGGGTAGAAAGTACATGGAAGACGAGTACTATGTGTTGCCAAAATTAAAATTGTAGTAAGGGAAAACTGGTGTTGCCACAAAATAGAAGTGTAACAGTGGGAAGAAGAATATAAAGGTGTTGCCAAATACTATAGGGTAATATTATTATACATTATTGGTATCCAGGTATATTATATGAATTAAATTAAAGATATATAGAATAATGATGAATTTAAAATTATTGAATAAAATGGATGGTACAGCCAATTAAATATGACATATTGTTTTTAAAACTATAATGATTATTAATTATGACAAAGTATGAATAATAATTTAGTTTATGTATGAAGATTAATCTAATAATGAAAAAAATATGTTTCTATATTACACCCCCTTTTTTATTTACATTTAAGATATAAATTTGAAAAACTTTTAAAATTTACTTTGTGTAATCCACATATTCTGATATCCCGCAGCAAAATTTAGATAGCAGTTTACAAAACAGATATTAAATATGTCAAAAATTTAACCAGCATGCTGAAAACTATTCCAAAAAGAAAACTGAGTTCCAATGTTTATTTGATCAAAATTTATCTTTAGTTGTGTATGCCATCTCCAAAATTCAAACAGAACATTTTTGTTATGATTATTGTATTGTTGATTTAGAAATCTTAAATAATATTCTTTCTTTATTACAGAAGAATTCAGCATTCTGTTTGGGCACCTTCCCTGGGCACCTTGGGCACATCCGAAAACCTGGTCAAGTGGTTCTGGCAGAAAAATTGTGTCTCAGAATCAACTTTTATTTTGTGTCCTGTAATACAGACAACAAAACTATTGTAGTAGTGTGTCATGTGGTGTCAACTAGTGTAGTGAGTCAACTAGTGTAGTATTGTCGCAGTGTATGTCAAGAAACTGACTCTACGCACCAACATTTGTTGTTGTTGCTAATGCCCTCTGCCAACCCCAGGGCGCGCACCAAAATTTGAGTCATTTTTTCACTTACAATGGAGGACGCTTGCCACGAGAGTAGTCTGTGTAACAAAGTAGTCTCTCACAGAGAAAATTTTAAGAAGGATGTGCGTAATCTTCGCACCAACTCAAACGAGAAACAATTCGCGTGTGATTTATGCAAGGCCACTTTTTCTCAACGAGGAACCTTAAAGTGTCACTTGCGGACGCACACAAAGGAAAAACCTTACGCATGTGATATGTGTGAGAAAGCATTCTCTGTAAAAGTAACTTTGCATCGTCATTTTCGCGTCCACACACAAGAAAAACCTTACTCATGCCATGTGTGTAACAGAGCATTTTCTGTAAAAGGAACTTTGAATCGGCACTTGCGTGTGCATACAAAGGAAAAACCTTACACGTGTGATTTGTGTAAGAAAGCATTCTCTCATAAAGGATCGATGAGCCGTCATTTGCGCATCCACACTAAGGAAAAACCTTATTCCTGCGATGTGTGCAACAAGGCATTTTCTCGTAGAGAAAGTCTCAATTATCATCTTCGTATCCATACATACGAAAAGCCTTTCTTGTGTAATATGTGTGAGAAAGCATTCTCTCATAGAGGAAGTTTAAATTCTCACCTTCTGACCCACGAAAGAGAGACCTTACTCGTTTGATGTGCGTAAAAAAGCGTTCTCTCAGACAGCAAACCAGAATCGTCATTTTTTACATGGAACTGCTCATAAGTAATTTAGATATTTAAAAAAAATATTGTATAACATGGTTTTGTATGTAACAATATAAATGCAATAGAAAATTGGACAAGCTGCAATAAAAATACTTGCTTAAAAACTGTATTCGCAGTTCACGAATGACGAAGTTTGTTTTTTACTAAAAGTAAATATAGCTAAAAGTTAAACTGTGAATACATGTATATTTTTTTTACATCAATATTTTTTTGTATGTAACAAAGTTTCTTGGTGTAACAACTATCAAGTGATAGTGTGGTTTATCTGACAATTTTTAACATTTTGGTAGACAAGTGTCATGAATCGCATAAAATCTTTTATTAAATGCCTGTTAAAAGCATGATTTGAAGCAATTTATAATACAAAGTCTTGTGCATAGCTATAATGCTAAAAGTAACTTTACATAAACATCCCTGCTTTCTTCTTAAAGGCTTAATGATTACACCGGTCAACACAATTTCTGGGTCTGACTTCTACATGTTGAATTTTAGTTTCTCCTACGCCAAAACTAAGGAAAATATTTATTTTTTTTTTTTGAAAGTTTGCTTTTGTAGAACTTAAAGCAATTTTTCAATTTTTCTGCAAATATCACTGATTTTTATATTTTTTTTATAATTCCACTCTAAGTTATGATCAGAGAAGTTTTTGCTGGGTATAAAAAACTATTTTATTGAAGATTTGTGATAAACAATAACATATAAGTGTAAAATAATAAGAAATTAATGTCTAAAAGTAAATATTTTTCGTATTTCTTTTATGTTCGTATGAGCAAATAATAATATTACAAATAGTACTACAAATAATACTACAGGCAATACTACAGTTACAAATAATAATGCAGTTTACTTTCGCGTTAATCAATGTGCTGCCATCTTTCGTTTATGAAATAAGTTAAAATATATTTATCGACGTAAATCAGACAAAAGCAAACTTTAAGAACTAAAAATGAAAATTTAAGTGTTTTTCAATATCTAGAATCAGAATTTAAGCATACAAACAGAAACCCCCCCAAAAAAAGAATTTTTTTTTTGTTGACCGGTGTTATTTCCTAAATGAGACAGAGCTATGTATGTTTTATATGTGATATATTTGTACAAGGCTACTCAAATTTGTAATACTGCATTTCCCTCAATGCTAATTGTACTAATATCTCCCACAGCTACTTTAACACAAAAACTGCCTAACTTAAGCACCTATTAGGTAGTTTGTTTTAAATCAGTAAGCAGCACGATTTTTTTTTTCAACAAGCCTTAAAAATTCGGGTTATAACATTCTTATTTTAAGGCTGTAGCTCGAAGAAAAAAGAACCTGTTCTCGGTCTTGGTACACAAATTGAAAAAAATACAGCAGGGTCTCGAAAAAAATTCGAGATAGTTCTTCATAGGCTGCATTACGCACTATAATAAGCAAAAAAAAAAAAAAAAACTGCGCCTTTTGTGAAACTTTAAGAAAAAATTCTTAAACATGGAACTGCACCGGAATTTTTTTTCTAAAAGTGACGCGTTCTGCAAAATTTTCGATTTTTAAGAATTTTTTCTAAAACTTTTGTAACTGATGCAGGTTAATCATTTATATCAGCATGTAGTACAGCTTGGAAAGAGACAATCTCAAAATTTTCTTTGAAGTGCCTGACATAATTAGTTTATTTGTACTTATGTACTGTTATGTCGAAAAAGGAACTTTTGACAAAACTTTGAATCAATAAGTTTTTTTATTAGAAGTTTTAATTTAAAAGAAAGCAGTTAACAATTTTAGAATTAAAAAAAATTAAGTCTTATCCCCAGAGTACTTGCATTTCTCTAGGGAGAAGACTTAAATTCTAATCTGGAAATCTGGAAACATTTTGATATTGATTTAAGGTATAGTTTAAGTAACAATATTATGTACTTCATGTGCCATGCGTTATGTTAATATAAGGGATGAATAAAGATTTGCTAAATAGCTATTAGGCTTTTGTACTGTCACATGTTAATAATTTTGAAGGAATGTTATTCTGAAAGATACAGGCAAATTATATTTTTAAATAAACTAGATTATTTAACTATTTTATGTGTTATTTCATTGGAAATATATTGCCTCTCTTTCACTAACGGACCTGAATGCTTTTTTATAATAATTTTACTTCAATGAGTAATTAAAAACGCAATGTACTAAATCTTTATAAATGCTGTACGATCTTGAATGTTTAAGTTATTAAATTGATGTATCTTTGATGATTAGAGGAATTTTGCTTTAAGGTAGATTTTGAATGACAGCATTGATTAATTTAAGTGATGGTAAGGGAAGGTAAAGTTAAGTAAAGCTTAAGATCTACTTAGTAAATACAAGTAGATACAATTAGGAAGTTAGATCATGCTATGCAGTTACAAAATTAAAATCAAATAAAGACAACAAATAATAGTTACAACAATGGTGCCGTGCTTACTTTAACCGTGAAAGAGAAAATGTATTCCAATGAAGTAGATAATATTTTGATGTGTAGACCTGCATGAAATTGTGTTGCTTATATATTTTAATTTCTCTGGGTTAAGAGGTATAATATTTTTTTTCAAATGGCAAGGCACATCTTAGAGAAAGATTGTATTACAATTTATGTGTTTTAAGGTATTTTGAAATAATATTTTGACAGTAGTATCATATATGTATATTTAGTGTATATTTGTGTCCATGTCAAAGGGAATTGAAGTTGAAGTAGAAAATTTTACTAACTCACCTGCATTATATCCATATTGACAAGTAACAATGACTGATTAAGAAATTCCGCATTTTAGAGAGTTTTTGTCATTGGTTCCACCATACAGTGGAGAGAAACCAGGTTTCTCAATAAATGATTTTTTGCATAAAATCACAGAAGTAGCTACCAGACTCTAATACACAACTTTATCACATATCACAAACAAAGAGTGGCTACAATTGACGCCCTTGTAACGCACAAGGATTTGTAATTTAATATTGCAATATGTGTATATATATGTATATATAATTACTTTTTGCGTAAAATTTTGTGTAACAAAAAAAAAAAGAAGAAGGAGGAGGTGATGTAGTGTACGAGAACTTCTGTACGGGTGCTTATATTCCGAAGCTTCAAATCAGAACTTATGTTCCTACAGCTGCAAATGAAGGAATAGCGATTCTGATGAATAATGACAGTTTGATTTGTATTTTAGAGTGACGAGGTTGATTAAAGGACTTTAGATTTAAAAGAACTGTATCATGAACTCTTTACAACTCATTGGACTTTCGATATGAGTTATACCAACGTAATGAACTCACATAACAATTCACATCGTTAGAGTATCATCAAGTATTCTCGACAAGTATTTTCCTTGTAAATTTGTGATCAAATAGTTAAGAAATATGTGATATTTTTTACATTTACTGTTTCATGTTATTTTAATTTTGGCAGGGCTAAAGAAATTTTATGTTAGGAATTCATTTTGCTGTGTTATATTACTTTTGAGAAATGTGAAATTTTACAAGTGCAGTTTGTAAAAAAAAAAAAATGAAAAATGTATGGGTTAATGGTGTGTTGTGCTATTTGAAAAAAAAAAAAAAAAAAAAAAAAAAAGTTTTACAATTTTTTTCCCTAAGGGGAAGGTATTTGTTATGTCGAAGAAAGAACTTTTTAGAAAACTGAATCAATAAGTTTTTTTTTTTTTTTTAAATTAGAAGTTTTAATTTAAAAGAAAGCAGCTAACAATTTTAGAATTTTAAAATATTTAAGTCTTCTCCCCAGAGAAATGTAAGTTTATGTTATGTTAGGGCACTATGAGGGAGTTAGGTCAGTTTGATTTGTATTTTAGAAATCCATGTATTTGTCATAAATTGTGCGCTACATGATATATACGTAACACCGGTCAACACGATTTTTGGGTCTAACTTCTACATGTTAAACTTTAGTTTCTCCTAAGCCAAAACTAAGGAAAATATTTTTTAAAAAAATGAAGTTTGCTTTTGTAGAAATTAAAGCAATTTTTCAATTTTTCTGCAAATATCACTGATTTTTATATTTTTTTTATAATTCCACTCTAAGTTATGATCAGAGAAGTTTTTGCTGGATATAAAAGTCTTTTTTATCCAAGATTTGTGATAAACAATAACATATAAATGTAAAATAATAAGAAATTAATGTCTAAAAGTGAGTATTTTTCGTATTTCTTTTATGTTCGTATGAGCAAATAATAATATTACAAATAATTCTACAAGCAATACTACAGAGTTACAAATACAAATAGAGTTTACTTTCGGGTGAATCAAAGTGCTGTCCTCTTTCGTTTATTAAATAAATTAAAATATATTTATCGACGTAAATCAGACAAAAGCAAACTTTAAGAACTAAAAATGGAAATTTAAGTGTTTTTCAATGCCTAGAATCAGAATTTAAGCATGAGAACTGAAACCCGAAAAAACATTTTTTTTTTTTTTTGTTGACCGGTGTAATTTTCTAAGATATAATGATTTACTTAGTATGGATCTATCATGGTGGTTGTTAATGTAATGAAAACTTTAAATACGAAGTATAATAAATTTTTTGTTATTTATCCTCATGTAAAATTTTGGCTGATAAATATTTTTGCATATTTTGGCTGAACTTTCCTTTAATTTTCATGACGATCTTTTATTTCTTGAAATAACCTGTTCTAGCATTGCTAATATAACTTTTCTAACTATTTTACTAATTTTAAAATATTTTTCAAACATTACGACGAAGTTACATCGTTCATGAAAAGTAATTTGAAAGATCTGGCTGACATGCCGATCTTGGCCTCCGTACACGAAAGAGGATGTTGCCAGATCGAGAAAGAACCACCTAAAGTTGCTGAAGTTCACGATTCATTCAAGTGAAAATAATTAATTTTAAAGAAACTTAATAACTGCTAAAAGATGGACAATTATCGTCGTTTATGAAATTATACGCAACGTCCTTTACAATTTTGATATGGGTAGAGTATTAATAAAGTTAAGTATTTTTGATCAACATCATACTGCATGGTTGGAATGGATCGTTCTACGCCTGGTGCCTGCGTACGAGATTAGAGGACACTGAAGGTATTTAAGCCGGTACGAGCGGGGAGAAAAAAAGAAATACTTTCGCTGCCTCTTCCGGAGCAAATGACTTGAGTTCTGTCCTCGACGTCGCACTTTTACTTAATGTCAAAAGTCTCCTCTACAAAGCCTTAATACGTCCAATTGCTCTATACGCGGCCCCTGCGTGGGCGTACGCAGCCCCCACCCACATCAAGAACCTCACTTCTCGCGAAATGCGAATACTACGGACCATACGTGGTCCCACTCACATATGCAATAAGGCAATCAGGAAAGACCTGAGGATCAAGCCTCTACTGACGCAAGTCAAGAAAACGACGCGACGTTTCCACGAGAAGCTCAGCCGTCTCCCCAGTGAGATAATATACGAACTGCTGGACTTCGATCCCTCGAATCCCACCTGCAGAAAGCGCCCGAAAGCCATACTCTGCCTCCCCACGGACTGATCTCAGTCGAGCAACCCAGAGGAAGATCATCGCTTGACGATGAGGGGACTCTGGGTCGACCATCGAGATCAGCCCCACACTGCACACACTGACATGCACTGAATTCCACGGGGATCTTGTGCCCCACACTGTAGCACTCGCTACACCCCCCTCGCCTCACTAAACATCAATGTGCGTACAAAGCGCATTGCCCCAAACTGGAGGTAAAACTTATGAGTTAGGAACTCCACTAATTGCATTTTCAGTCAGTCAGTCAGAAAAAAGGAAATTAGAGAACCATCCTGAACCGGCTGTCTGATCATCTCACCAGCAACAACCCGACTATCCCGGAACAGTTTGGCTTCCGCAACGAACACGACACCTCTCACCAGCTCCTGAAGGTGGTTGAAAATCTTACGGACGCGGTCCAGAACAAGGACAGTGATCGTCTTATTTGATATCTCCAAAGCCTTTGACAAAATCTGGCATACTGGACTTGTCTACAAACTTTTCCGTATGGGTGTGCCAGACTCTCTTGTGCATCTCATGAGTTATCTTTCTGAGCGCAATTATGCCTCACCAGCACCCAAGCCTCACCAGCCCCAAGCCACCTCACCAGCACCCAATACATAAAACATACAACTACATAACACAATGGAGTTAATGCTTTGTGCATTGGTACTTTGAAACCGTACCTTCAGTCATAAAAAAGGAAGATGATGCTCTGCCCTTCCCCTGATAAGGACTAACTGGCGCTGATGACTCAGGAGATCGAGCGTGGGAGTTGGACTGTGAGATGGAGTGAACCACGTGTTTCGGAGTGCCCTCCTAGATAGATGTTATAATACGGCCAAAATTTTTCATGAGGTTTTTTTTTTCTTTCTTCTCTGTCTTGAGTTCACACTAATTTTCTTCTAATTAAAATTTTAATTTATACTTTTCATATCAGTCGAAAATGTTGTTATTTTGTGTTATTAAGTATGAAGACATTTATTTAAGAAGTATGACTATTAAGTTTTCATAATACTATCTGGAAATATTTTGATACTGATTTAAGGTATAGTTTAAGTAACAACATTATGTACTTCATGTGTCATGAGTTATGTTAACATGAAGGATGGATAAAGATTTTCTAAATAGCTACTGGGCTTTTGTACTGTCACCTGTGAATAATTTTGTAGGAATGTTATTCTGAAAGATACAGTCAAATTAAATTTTTTAATAAACTAGATTATTTAATTATTTTATGTGTTGTTTCATTGGAAATGTATTGTCTCTCTTTCACTAACGGACCTGATTGGTTTTTTACAGTAATTTTACTTCATTAAGTAATTAAAAACGCAATGTACTAAGTCTTTATAAATGCTATACGTTCTTGAATGTTTAAGTTATTAAATTGATGTATCTTTGATCATTTGAGGAATTTTGCTTTAAAGTAGATTTTGAATGACACCAATTATTAATTTAAGTGATGGTAAGGGAAGGTAAAGCTTAAGATATATTTAGTAAATACAAGTAGATACAATTAAGAAGTTAGATCATGCTATCCAGTTACAAAATTATATATATATATATATATACAAAAAATATATATATATAATGTTTTTATTCAATAGATCTTTTTTAGCCTCTTTGGGCACAGCCTCCATCTCTATCTTTGGAGTATGCAACCACTATTGTAACATGGCATTCTCTACCTCTTGTTCTGTTACTTTCTCATACATAATGTGAAGGCGAACAGAAGCTAAAATACAAGCATTAGATAATTAATAAAAATAGATAAATTACAACTCAGAAGTCATAATATTTCCCAATCATTAAATAAAAAATAAACTGAAATGAAAATAATGAACACTGCATCCCAATTTAACAATTTCAAAAACTGAATGGCAGATTTCTCACATTTTGATTCAGATAAAAACAGCCTTCTCCCTTAACTTGCAGCTTTTACCAAATCGATGTTACGAAATATTTTTAAAGTAACTCTCAACTCACAAATGTGCCTGAAATTTAAACACATGTGCTGCCATTCAATAACCATGAGTGCAAGCTCAATTTCCTACACCACCTTTGTGAATAACCAGTTTTTTTTTCAAACAGGCAATTCTACAGAAATGTGAAAGTTTTATTATTCATGACATGAACCATTTATTATTATTAATAATAACTGTACGTTTGAAACTGACATGAGAAATCAGGCTTGTACTGTAATTCGGCCATGAACAAGTTTTAAAGTTACAAGTTAATATTTTAAATAATTAACTGAAATTTGTTAAACCGGTTTTGAAAAGAGTAATTGAATATTTTTACTTTCCGAACGTGTACCATGTAAGGAAAGTATAGTAATCATGAAAAAATTCGAATTCGAGATTTTGGTGTATTTACATGTTTTGAGGCCTTCTGAATCCATTTATGCTATTTTTACGAGATGGATATATCGTATGTGTGTGTGTATGTGTGTGAACACGATAGCTCCTAAACGGGGTATTCGATTGAGCTGAATTTGGGTATGTATATTATAAACCACCGTCGCAAGACCGGTATTGATTTTGGTGTGTTTAGGACTTGTAGTTTTTCTACAGGGCTACGACAAATATTTCTTTTACATTATGGCCTATGGGAGGAAATTCTTGAAAGTGCGCTAGCGTTTAAACGGTACATTCGATTGAGCGCAAATTGGGTATACATGTTATAAACCACCATCGTAAGACCGGTATTGATTTTGATGTGTATAGGACTTATAGTTTTTCTACAGGGCTACGACAAAGATTTCTTTTACATTATGGCCTATAGGGAGAAATTGTTGAAAGTGCGCTAGCGTTTAAACGGTACATTCGATTGAGCTCAAATTGGTATGTAATTTGAATTATTCATCGATTAAAATTTATTTAAATGCTTGGTAATGATCTTTATCGTAAGTATTCGGAAAGTCGAGTGGAGTCACTCCAGATTTTTTAATATTAGCAGGGAAAGTATCAAAATTTCAAGAATGGCAAATTGTACAGCGTGTCATTAGCTAGACGAAAAAAGAAGCAGGACAAAATATTTATATCATGGGATAACATGGGACTCCACAGCTTCGTGTTCCATTTAAAGGTTTCGTTTTAAGAGGTAAAGAGAAAAATCTGGAGTGACTCCACTCGACTTTCCGAACACTTACGATTAAGATCATTACCAAGCTTTTAAATAAATTTTAATTGATGAATAATTCAAACATATATACCAAATTGAAACTCAATCGAATGCACCGTTTAAACGCTTGCGTACTTTCAAGAATTTCTCCCCATATGCCATTATGCCATAATATAAAAGAAATTTTTGTCATAGCCCTGTAGAAAAGCTATAAGTCTTATACACACCAAAATCAATACCGGTCTTAAGATGGTGATTTATAACATATATACCCAATTTCAGATCAGTCGAAGCTACCGTTTAAACGCTAGCGCACTTTCAAGAATTTCTCCCCATATGCCATTATGCCATAATATAAAAGAAATTTTTGTCGTAGCCCTGTATAAAAACTGTAAAAAAGTCTTATACACGCTAGCGCACTTTCAAGAATTTCCCCCGATAGGCTATAATGTAAGAGAAATCTTTGTCTTAGCCCTGTAGAAAAACTATAAGTCCTATACACACCAAAATCAATACCGATCTTGCGACGGTGGTTTATAACATATATACCCAATTTGAGCTCAATCGAATCTACCGTTTAAACGCTAGCGCACTTTCAAGAAATTCCTCCCATAGGCCATAATGTAAAAGAAATCTTTGTCGTAGCCCTGTAGAAAAACTATAAGTCCTATACACACCAAAATCAATAACGGTCTTGCGACGGTGGTTTATGACATATATATCCAATTTGAGCTCAATCGAATGCTCCGTTCAGGAGCTATCGTGTTCACTCACAAACACACAAACACACATACATACACACACACACATACACACATACATACATACATCTCGTAAAAATAGCATAAATGGATTCAGAAGCCCTCAAAACGTGTAAAAACACCAAAATCTCGAAGTCGAACTTTTTCATGATTACAATACTTTCCTTACATGGTACATGTTCGGAAAGTAAAAAAAGCAGCCTTTTAACATAATGAACTCATTTATTCACAGCCTCTCATTTTTGTAATATCTGGAAAGCATTAAAAACATAGTGAACACCAGACGAATAGAGCTAACAACTGAGGCGTAGCTAGAGTTTTCAGAGCCCGGGGACAACTGAAATTTTTACGCCCCTTATTTGTCAAAATGTAATGGGGAATTTTTTTTTACATACAATTTGGCACCCCACGGGTGCTGCGCTCGGGGATAGATGTCCCTCCTTGCCCCGCCCCCCCCCCCTCTAGCTACGCCACTGGCTAAAAATTACTAATTGTTCTCAACAAAAGTGTACATATGTTACGGCCAAAGCCCGAAATCGGCCTGTTCGCGAATTGGCCGGCCAATTCGCGTTTTGGCCAACGTTGCTGTAAACTCACGGGCCAATGTCCGATCTTTACTTGATGTGGGGCTTTGGCCGCCGATTCGCGAAGTGGCTTGGAACGATCGGCCAAAATAGGAAGAAAGAAATCTAGAGCAGATTGTTTTACACACTGTTAAAAATGAAGTATTTAAAAATGAGTACTTCTGTGCACTGTTTTTTTTTTTCTTCTTTTCTTTTTTTAAAAGTACAATTGTTTTAGAAATGAATTCAATTATTAGTGACATCATTGAGTTAAAAACAAGCTTTTAATATATAAAAATAGGATCTCGTGTTATTCTGTTCTCATATTAAAGCCATAATAGAAATTATCCAGTGAGCGTATATGCTGAAACAACGAGATAACGCGAAGAATATTGGATTTGCGCCCTTCAAAATGACGAATTATATCTTGAGCAAATGCGCTGCGTAACTTGTAAGAATGCAAAGGCAAATTGAGTACTCTAATTTTCAACTACCTTCATGGGGTATCCTTAGTCTTTTCCTGCTCCATAGACAGGCCCGTGCTGGGTGCCTTGAGAGGGCGGTGGATAAAGGATGATGAGGGCGCTTTCCATAGGCGTCGGCAACATAGAACAAGGGGGGGAGGACTTGTCCCTCCCTGGATTTTGCATGCCCTTTTTTGTCCCCGTTTTTCTTTTCTTCTTTATCTCTCTTTCCATCGCAGTAATGGTACAGTGAAGTAATCTTTGCCAATCCCCCCCCCCCCACACACACACACAAACCGGGGAAAATATTCTGTTGCCGCCCATAGCGCTTTCATAATAGTAATGAAATAGCATTTATCGTTAAGCTCTCGTCTTTTTGTTTTCATATGCAAAACTTTTATAAAATACAGTACAATCTTGATAATCCGACATGCATGGGGCCAGACAACCGCCGGATTATGGATAACTTCTGGATTATCAAGATGTCTTGTTTTTGACACAAACTTAATATCACGTGCTTTCGTTCGATCCACACTGTAATACCCTAGATAAATACGCTTCATTAGGTACTAGAAAACAATGACGAAAGAGAAAGAGGGAGGCGAGCACAGGAGCGGGCATGCTTGTTTACATCCGAGGTGGTCCGCGGATCGAAACAGAATGACATGTTTCCCAAGAGCGCCGGATTATCAAGAGTGAACTGTAAATAGCATTCTTTTTAACATATGAATGTATTCACCATACGGGTGCTCACTCAAATTAAACTGGGGCTCTGAAGCGCCGGTAGGGAAGGCAGAAGCTGCGAGCAGCTTCCAGAAAAGTCTATTTCTCGAAAATTCTACATAAAGCGGGAATTTTGATTACGTCATAGAAGAGAAATGTTAGGTTATTATGCGTTTCTAATGCGGAAAAACCAACTTTCAGGCGCAATTAGGAAAATCACCCAAAATGTCGCCAAGCTTGGCGACTTTTGGCGAAATATCGCCAAAAATAACTCTCCAAAAGTGTAGTTACCGAGGGCCTAGGACCCATATTTCTCGAGATTTCAAGAAACCCCATAGAAAAACATAGGGGAAACCAAAACCTCCGTAACTCCGGTTCTAGTAGACGGATTTTGATGCAACGAAAAGCAAAATTTAACTATTTGACGCGTAGAATACGAATTTTGAACTATTTTAAGCCCCAGAACAGCGGGTTGCCCCGAAAATTCGTAACAATATCGTACATGCATGAATACGTATGTACATTGTCTTACGTACATCAATACATACTTTGAAAGGTTACGCAGTAACTTAACGAAGTTAATTTTTAAAATGGACTAAATAATCTCTTTGTTTGTAAAAATCTGAATACCGAATTTTTTTGCAATCATACGACTCTTTACTTCGTGCAAGGATGTAAAAATGCATGTTTTAAACATTTACAATTGAAGGTATCTCATAATCAATCCATTTCGAAAGATTTTCCTGTCTCGTATTTTTTAACTGACTGTAATTCTCATGTCCGCATAATAGTTTTCAGCCGGATATTATTGCGTTGGAAAAAGCTTCATAATCACAAAGCGTTTACACGCTTTTCTGCATGATTTCTCGTACTCAATCACTACACTGAGCATAAAACCTATGCAATCCTTTTAATCCAAACAAACTGGTTACAGGTTCCTGAAAGCAAACGATCGTCAGAGGGGTATCTTTACCACTACTTGCTTAGCCTAAAAATCCCTGCTGAAGGGAAAAGAGATAATTTTTAGGGACATTCGAACAAATGGCAACCAAAAAAACTATCCCCATATTCCCCAATTTAAATATCCCACAAACAAAATCCCTATCCCACTCTGTGTTAACCTACAGATCTTTATTAGGAAAATTAGCAATGGAATACGAATGCTAATTCCTTTTCAAAATTCAAAATGTATTTAGCAGTAGAAACTGGAAGCGTATTCCGGTTTTGCAGTTTCTTTCGATAAGAACTGATTTTCAGCCGCGAACAATTTATGAATTCAAAATTTCTTTTCTAAAGTCACACTATTCGGTAACCATTAAAAAATCGTCTGCTCCCGAGAGAAAAGAAATTAATGTAAAAGATCCTATTTTACTTCCATAAAATGGACGTATATGTCAATCTTCTAACTAACCTCCCCCCCCCCCCGAGAAACTTGCATTAATCCGCCACTGACTGTTTGTTTCTGGTGTTCCAAAATGGACTTTTCGGCACGGTAATGAAATCTGAAAAGGCTAACCGATTTCGAATATGATTCCAGAAGATTTTTAAGGCAGCAATGAGAGTATTTGGTTTTCTGCAGAGTATGCTGTTACTTGTTGTTCACTGGTTGGGAGACTGGAAGATATGGGGATTTTTCTTTACCATTAGATGCTGCTTAGGGAATATCAGGTCGTTTTTTGGGGGGTCATTTGTTCGATTTTTCAATAATGTTCCCATTCAGGATTTGTTTTTTTTTACTGCAAGGCTCCCGACTTTTGTAATGCGATGGGAAAAGCTAGCAACGAAAATTTTGTGCGACGCATTGCTTTTGAAGCATATTCTAACTTTTTCCTCTGTCGATCGTTTGCTTTCAGGAACCTGTAACCAGTTTCTTCGGATTAAAAGGATTGCATACGTTTCATGCTCAGTGTAGTGATTGAGTATGAGAAATCATGCAGAAAAGCGCATAAATGCTTTGTGATTATGAAGCATTTTCCAACGCAATAATATCCGGCTGAAAACTATTATGCGAATCTAAAACCTCGGTAAAGAAACATCCTATTTTACGCATTTTTTATTAAACAATTTCCGATTTCTGAAGAAGTTGTTCTGCCATTTGTGGTTTTATTTCCCAACACTCCTAGAAGTTTCTACCGTTGGAGTAGTCTAACGGCAAGACACAAAATCACGCTACACGCATTCACTTCGAAGCACTTTCCCATTCCACTGATTAAATTATTGAAAAGGTAATCATTATATTATATGTGATACGTATTGATTATGAAGCGCATTTCATACAAACGCAGATCCACCAGTTCCCGTTCCTCTCCGCTATAATTATGGAACATGGTTTGTAACTATTTATGATTCTAGAAGATGAAAAAAAAAATCGCTCTGCAACCATTGATTTTGAAGCACTCTTCCGTGGGATTGACGAATATTTTTCTTGGATTGGCGCTCTACTTTGCACTTGTTAAGATGGGGACATCATGCAATTAAATACACATTTTAAGGGACATACAAAAGACTTCCTACATGTTATTTTCTGGTGAATTAGTCGTGATTCATACAAAATTAATAATTATTGTTGAGTTGTATAACTACTTGCTTGCTACTGAACTAGAGAACTTATAAATGATATACTTTTTACAGGGTTACACTAGAGATTTACGATTGTTAATTTTGCGATCTACCGACAGTAATAATGCAACATAACAAAATAAATATTTATTTTTTGGCGTATACACGCTCACAGTTGAAATGATAAATATTTTCGATACATCGAAATGATAAATATTTCAGTAAAATATTTTCTATTGTTAGTAATAGTCAAATAGACAATAAATAAATAAATATTTAATACTGAGGTTATAATTACGCAATTGCGCTTAAAAATGCTAAACGCAAAATTAATACTTTTTACAGGGCTGCACAAAAGCCTATCGACATGCTAAATTTACGGCCTGTAGGCGTTAGTAGTGGAACATAACAAATTAAATATTTAATATTGAGGTACATAACTACTTTCTCGTCACTGACGTAAAGTTAATATTACATTTTACAGGGACACACTAAATATTTTCGATAGGTTACGGTCTTTTGATGGTAATTGCGGGACATAAGAAAGTACATGTTTAATCTTGAGGTGTATAACTACATGCTTGCCATTTAAAATGGTAAACCGCAAAATTAATCAACTTTTTACAGAGACATACAAAATACATTTGATGTACGATATGTTATGGTATATTGGTGGCAATCGTAAGAACGTATTATGTATATGTACAGGGTGTCGCAAAAAGGTGTAACGACCTTTAATTCTTTATCTGTTAAAGATAAGTGGACAATGTAAACTGAAAAAAATGTTCAAAATAAGGTCGTAACTAAGCCTCCATCAAGGAAAAATTCTTTTAAAAAGTTACACTTTTTAAATTTGCATAAGACCCTCGTATAAAAAAAAAAATTCCCCAATGAGTAAAATGTTCCTCATGCACTGTTGAGGTTGCTTACAAATTTTGAGAATTATAGTCTAAAAAATGTCAGAGATATGAAGATAAATATAGGCTGACTTAAACCACTTTTCAATGGCTCTCGAAGGGGAAAAAATCACGCCATTTCAGGGGCCGTACAGAAATTACGAAATAAAACTATTTCTTTCGACTCTATCAATAAACGTTCAAATTCAAAATCATGTACAGCCCCTGATCATCCTTTTTTAAAGATATGGCGGAGGCATTTTTTGATGAAAGGCCGAAATTTTCTGCATCAAGTCATGAGTGTATCGGACATATTTTCCTGATCGGGAATTTTTTTTTGTACGGGGGTCATATGAAAATTTAAAATTTGCATTTTATTTTAAATTAACGAGAGGAAGTTTTTTTTAACATAGTCTTTTTCCGACCTTATTTTGAACATTTTTTAAATTTTACATTGCACACTTTATCTCCAAAAAATTAAAAGAAAAGTCACTAATACCAAAATAGAAAAGCCACTAACTTTAACCAGAAATCCTTTAAATCAGCATCATTAATACCTGAAGCAAAGTTGAGAGTCCATGCCGGGAAGCAACGACGGATACATAAAAATTGCTTTTCTTCATACAGGGTAGTTAGTTATAATTAAGCAGCTAAAACTGATAAGATGATTGACACCAACTTTTTGCATAATTACTGTACACAAACTGCGCTCAAGGAAGTTCAATAAAAAGTTTAGTTTAAAGGGCTACCAGTAGGTGGTGTTTTGCATGGAAGACCCACAAACAACGCACATCAGCAAATAAATGTTCAAAAACTAATTGAGACTGAATTTGAAGTTATTTATTTGAAGATTAAATATATTAAGTGTAGACACGCTTGCGTCAAACGTTCTTTTCTAGAGCCCGTTGCAATTGCCTTCACTAGGGGCTTTGACTTCTAGTTTTAGCGATATTCTGCTATTTGAAATGAAACAGAATTGATATATGTTATTAAGCATTACAAGATCCATCGAAACTAGTATCTGTATATATATATAGTTAAATAGTTCTTCTACAAGAGCACTCAAAATATTTCCAAAACAATACGGTCAATGGCAGTTTACAGACAGGCATCTATTTGCAGTATATAATACTATGAACTACAATATAATTATCAAATAATCCGACAACATACGTGTGCCTCCCTCAAATTGTGCCACAATTCGCCAATGTTGGCGACTTTTGCGATTCATTGCCAAATAGGGTACGAAAAAAAGTCTTTGAAAAATGAACAGAGATGGGCGATATTTTCATTATTGGGCGGTCAATCGAAAAATATCAAATGTGTTAATATTAAGCTATGGCGATTTCATTGGAAATTTGAAAATTCGTTACTCGCTCTGTAATCAACCGATTTAGTGTATATTGTGTTTCTTTAAGAAATGGCTAAGGACTATCTGCGTAAGACTGGTGGAATTTCTCCGACCGACGAAAATCAGTTAATGCGTAAGAATCCAAAACAGGTTAACATATTTACATGGAACAAAATAGCAAACTTTGATTTTTTAGTGCTTGGAAAATAAATTTTAGACTCCTAACCCTTCAAAGAACAAGATTATGGTTCTCCGTGTTCGTCCGATACCGTTATGTTATATTAAATGAACATTTATATTTTTAACTTACCAACAAATTTGAATGATTTCAGTTTGTTTGTCCGTTCTGTTGTCCACCCGTCCAGTGTTCTAACTGTCGTAAATATATGTGCGAATTTTTTTTCTATGTATAGTACCATGTACCCTATTGAAAATATTGTAAGTAGCATTACAGTTTTTTTTTACAGGAGAAAAACGAACAAATACATCGCACTCTATGGAAAGTCCTCCTTGAAAACTTATTTTAGAGATTCGCTTTTTTGAAAGATAACAATGTTGGCATACAGAATATTAAGGCTCTCAAAGTAATGCTCTCCATTGAAAATAGTGTCTGTATTATTAATAGTTCTTCTACAGGAACACTCAAAAGAATTCCAATACATTACCATCTGTGGCATTTGGGAGACAACAATACATTTCTAGTACAAGACAGTGAGTATAAAATTTTTGGATTCTTCAGTTAAACGATGGAGTTTTTTTTTAAATCTCTTTTACAGGGTCTCATAAAATTGCATTTATAGCGATAATACAACATTATCTTATCTGCGAAATCTCGCCAGATGTAAAGAAAATACATTGCCAAATTTCGCGCTAAAATATTGATGTGTTGGAAAGTGTTTTATAATCAATGCGTTTGGCATGATTTATCTTTCTTGTTTGTTAATTATCAGAGTTCCGGAGCAATTTAAAAATATCGGAGAAACTCCATAGGGAGAGAGTGTAAAATTATATTATTTCTGGAATTACCATGAAAGAAATTGCATATACTGAATATACTTATTTTTCAAATGGCATTCTTATAATTAAACTTCCCCTGTAAACAGCAGTCTGCAGCTGTAAAGGATGAGAAGATCCATTATAAATGTGCTGAAAAACTACTGAACAAATGTTGAATTTGTTATGTTTATTGTGAATGATCCATTTCCAGTGTTAAATTTGCTGTTTTTTCAGTTAAAAAGTATATCCCTGTTTTATGTATCACTTTATCAAGAATGTTCAAATATAATTTTCCATCCTGTCCCATACATATTATAGATAGAACTTTAGTAGTATAAAGCCGGATATCCGGCAGAGAAATCGGATATCCGGTTGCTATAATTCGGATATCCGATGGTATTTCGGATATTGAAAAATCAGTCGGATAGGCCGGATATCCGTTACATCCCTATTTCCATTCTATTTTATTTTATTTGGAGGGGCTGGGGGACCTTTCTCAATATTAATTTGCAAAATCAGTGCCGTAGCTAGGAACTGGCCAGGTTGGCAGGTGCCAGGGGCGCAAGCCTCAGAAGGGCACACTTGGTAGTCTTTTCCTGCGTAATAGTAAATAAGAAGAAGTCTTAGAGGTACAGAATTCAAATCTTGACAATGGCTCTCACAAGGAAGGATTAAAGGGGGTAGAGGGAGAGATCGCCCCTCCCGAGAAAAAAAATGTAAAATATCCTATTTTACTTCCATAAAATGGATTTGTGTATGAATCTTCCAACAACCCCCCCCCCCCACACACACACAATTGCAATAATACGTCACTGGGCCCTCATGACCCCTAGCTACGACTTTGTGAGAAACAAAGAAAATGACATTATCAATATGAAATGTCTCGAATATTTTTGGACATCGTATTTTACCATAGACAACCGGAAAAATCCAGTAACTGATATATATTACAGTTAATAGATATTTAAAATGCTAAACTTTTTGTACATTTCATTCTTCTTCGTAATAGTGTAGTAAATCTATATTTTGTATTTAAAAAACTAGAACACTCGAGCAGTGGTGGATTAATACAATTTTGTCGGGGGAGGGGGCTTCTAGTTAGAAGATTGACATATGCATCCATTTTATGGTAATAAAATAGGATCTTTTACATTAATTTCTTTTCTCTCCGGGAGGGGGGTCGCCCCTCCACCCCACTCCTTTTAATCCGCCCTTGCATTCGAGGGGAAAAAAATTTTAGTTTAAAATAATTTTTCAACGTTAATTTCTTGTACATGAAAATGTAATTCTTGCGCAATTTATTTCATTGGCTTAAGGTGCAAAAGGCGCAGGGGGACACGTCCCCCTGTCCTTACGGGCCAGCACGGGCCTGTCCATAGACCTATTGCTGAAGATCCCAGATCAAATTGTCTTCCGAAATATCGCTTCAAAAAATATGAAACCTTTTGCAAAGGCAAATAGATACTGGTCAGTCTACCATTATCACTTCGGGCTTAGGCCAAGGATTCCTATCCACTTCGCGAAATGGCCAGCCAAAGTACAATATACAAATATTAATTGTAAGTACTTCGGACTTTGGCCAAACCTCTTGGCCAAAACGCGAATCCGCCAGCCAAATCGCGAACTGGCCGAACTTCGGGCGTAACACACACGCACACATATATATAGTATACACTTTTGTACATATACTTACAAACCATCATTTTGAAAAATGTTTTGAAACTTGCAAAATGCCGTCCCTCTCCAAATCTTGCTCAGCTCATTCGCCATTATGCAGGCAAGAATTTTTCTTATAAGGCTTGTACAGGTCTCCCAACCAACTCCTCTCCTCCGAAATAAGAACACTGAAAATAGAAAAGAAAAAAATTATTTAAAACTGATTTATTTAGTTAAATTAGATACACTATAGCTGCCAACTCTTCCAGATTGTCCGAGATTATTCACCTCTAATTTTTACTTTGCTATTTAACACTTTAGTTCTCAGCACTAAAAATCACGAACGTCTCAATCTACAACCCCTCAGTAGCTCTACTCCTATAGAGCATGCGCGCAGAGTCTGCTTTGTCTGCGAGGAGGAAATTCGCTACAGATACTTTGGCGCGTTTGTTTCGAGATTCCCTAGGATGTTTTTTATTATTTCTTAGTTTTTATTATTTCTCTTTTTCTTGAAAGTGCTTGGGCCTTGTGAGAAATAAATTTTGACTTCCACTGGCGACTTTTATATACAAATTAAATAGATAAATAACTTTTTTATAAAAGTTAGGTTTACAAATACATGCCTTTGTGATATGCACTAAAAATCAAGGTAAATGTTTTCGATTATTCTACATTTCTTGGGCAAAATGAAGAAAGAAAAGGGGGAGCGTTTGGGTGATTTTAAACATGTGTAAAACATATGTGCTGCCATGCTAATGGGCTAAACACCTGTTAAACGCTCCTAAGAGTCCTATGCCGTTTTTTCGTACTAGTTACAAGTTTTTTCTCTTTATGTAATGTTGTGCGTATGATCTGAACACCACAGAAATGGATACGGATATGCAATATCAAGACGGAAATACGTCTAAAAGAAAAGGGTCCTTTTCAGGACCCTCTCCAGTAGAAGAATTAAACTCGGATGACGATTTCCCAAATGTAAATCTATCCAAAAAGAAAAAGAAAAGGTCCTTTTCAGGAACAACAGTAGCAGAAGAAATCAGAGCGTCTGGACCATCCATAGACGAAAGGAAGACTGCTTTATTCACGAAAAAACGCTACACAGAATGCGTCTGTAACGAGTGTGGAGTTAATTTTAGTAAACTCGCAAATTTAACGAAGCATGTTAGGAGAAAACATGCTAAGAAGTTGTTCAGCATCACCGATTTATTAAGAATAGACATCTTCAGCACATTAGTTTTAATAATTGAATGCGTGAAAATGCTTATTACTGATGCTTTATACAGCGTGTCACCAGCCATATTGTACAACTCCCAGCGGAAATTACAGACAAACATCCAGATGTATATTGTTGCTGATGGAAGAACACTTCTAGCATGAAGGATAAATGAGCTTAATGTCGTTTGTCTAAGTGTAGTTTTGACCAAAGTATCTTGCAACTTTTAAATGTGTTTCGTCATTATAACTATTTTCAAGGCTTGTCATTTAAAGACTGCTTTCATATCTTCTGTGTTGGCTATCTCAACCTGTATTTAATTGAGTAATAGCAATGTGTTGCATGATGCATCTGATTTCGCATGTCTTACTCATTATCCCACTGTACCCCAATCCCTGTACCATGTACCATTGTGCCCCCGCAAAGAGGCACTATGTGACAACTTGAGTACGTTTGGAAAATTAACTTTTTTTCAAAGAATAAAATAAGGATTAATTCTGAAAAAAATACAGTGAAAGCTAAGAGCTGTCAAAATATTGTTCTGTATTTAATTTTTATTTTTAATTAAAAGGGAAAAAGTTATAAAATAAGTAAAAATTGTCCTACTGTGTCCTCCTCTCCCCTATATAGATAGACTATTGCATTTATATTAGTTCTGAATAAAATACACTTCCTGAAAACTACAACAATGCAAAATAATAAACTTTTTAAACTTTGAATAATTTTCTTTGGGTGAGAAAATGGAAGAAGACTGGCAGATTAAATAAATAAGGAATGATTCCTAATAAAAATGCGTTTCTTACCAAAGAAATCTCAATACATAAAAGACTGCAATATAGCAAATCTCAAGTTAATTAATTTTTTACTCCAAACTTTGAAAAAAAAGAAGAAAAACTTATTAAAACTTTTGCCAGAAAATGGAAAAAAAATTAAAACTTCATGGTTGAACTTATTTTCAAACCTTATTTTAAAATTAAAAGAAAAATGTTTCATATCAACTTTCTGATTATCATTAACTTTCTTTCTGTGTTTAAACAGGAAGAATTTCACAATTCAGTATGCATTTCTGAAAATAATATTTTAATGTGCATTATATTTTTAAACCCTTGAAGCGTTTTTATAAAAATGGCGTATGAAATGCATTGAGTATTACTATTACTTGAAAATAATTTTAAAGTAACATCTACTTAACCTCGAAAAATTATAATAATCCGTTGTTCTAAAAAATTAAAAATTAATTTTTAGCCTGCTTTTTCAGCGTTTATATTTCCAGAAAGGATGAGTAGAAAAAAATTCGGGCAAGGCACTTGACTGATTCAAATTTAATGAATTTACGAAACTTCTAATTCTAAACGCCTGAGCGTTTTAAAAAGGAGCAAGAATAGAAAGTTCTTGACACTCCACAAGACAAGTTGTAACATTTGCGCAAGACTAGGAGCTGTTGCAGAGGAGAGTAAGTTGAATGCTGTTTACATTGGGTGTTATTTAACCCAACATCGAATACAAGATTGCAAGTTTCACGAAAATTGGTATAAATATCTAGGTGACATCGTGTGCTTTGGCCCTTAGGAAATTCCCGATAATCACCCACAGCATCGTTCAATACATTTTATATACTTCGCTCTCTGCTGTTTAATATTTACTTAAGTCTCGTATATTAAATAAACATTGCACTACTGCACTTAAAGCAAAATTCATGTAGAACGCAAAATATGCTGGAAGACTTCACACTGGCGCTTCATCAATAATTAGCCACTAAACTATCAGACGATTCCGGTAATATAACGAGCTGTAACCAATGCAGTACTGAGTATTTTCTAATGACTGTATTCCTAGAACTATCCATTGATTGTCGATATTACTTGCACTCCTGCCAGTAGCTAAGCTGTATTTTCTGTGAGTTTATCGATTTTGGCTAGTTTCATGCTCATATGTAATGCATTTTAAAATTTCATAACTAGAGAAATAGCGCGAATGTTTTCACCGATGTTGGAGACACAGTTCTTGATTTCCCTCTGAATTTTTATACGCAATTATTTATATACGATATTTTAAATGGACTGATCTCTTTCTTGTAACTCATACCACTTCTTTTTCAATGCGTTACTATGCACGTACTTTAAAAATATTGCATTTAACCCCGAAAAAAAAAAAGAAAGAAAGAAAACTAAATCCCAGACCATTCAAACACTGCTTCATAAAATGAAACTACAATAACACTTCAAAATAAACACCAGTGTTATTTTCCAGTTCGAATACCTTTTCGACAGCATCGTTAGTGGGGGTGTGTTATACAATGCTTTCGTTTTTAAGTATGCAATGTAACAAGCATTAAAGATGAAAAGAAACTACAAACAGGGAAAGGAACAACCGCTTCTCTGCGAAAAAAATCATAGGCTACACACACATTGTTACCAGCGCTTAAAGTTACCCTATCAAAACAATAAAAACTTATCTTTTCAATTAAGACACTCTAAAAGCAAACGTGGCCGTAAATTTCTGGAACTGATAGCTTCAAATAAAAGCGGAAAATAAAATAAACTGCTATCAGAAAACTTCTTTGTACTTTAGTTTTTTAAAATATGGTACCTGTGAGTTAAAGTGTACTTCTAACAAATGGCAAAGATATATTTATCTAAGGAGGTTTTTTATTTTTTCTATTTTTTTCAGTTCAAGCTTACATTAATAGAGAAGAAATTCCTTCGGTTGCGCAATAGCAACTTTACTTTTAATTTATTTCAAAGGCTTATTTCAGTTCGTGTTTTCTGTAAATGAGAAAAGACGGGTGGAAAGGATTCAATCTTGTTAGATAAGATTTTAAAATGTTTTTACAAAAGGGGTAACTTCGTGCTTACACCAACGTCTTTTGAATAGTTAAATAAATACAGAATCAAAAAGGAAAAGAAATTAGTTATTTCTATTTAAAAACAATACAATGCCATAGTCGGAAAAAATCGAAAGTTGCACGAAGCCAGTTCCTAAAGAAAACAGGTTTTAGCATGCAAAAAATCAGTGACGACTGAACATTAATATAGTCAGTCGTAACATGTTTTCATCAGTACACTGTAAAAAAATATCCAGGAATTATCCTTGGAAATAATGGGCAGCTGAGGTGCCCTAGTATGCGAAGTAACGTTATATGAAAATTCTGAACAACTCAGGAAATCTCCACTGAATTGTATTGTTCAATATAAATTGTTCAATAATGTTCCTGGTGTTTTCATGTAACGTTCCTTGGAATTTTAAGGCACCTCAGCAGCCCATTGTTTCCAAGGGACGTTGATGGATATTTTTAAAGATGCATGTCATTTTTAAGTGAACTGTATGCTTTTTAAGTGAACAGTGAGATATCAACATTCATAGAATGATGGGTTTAAGTAAACAGTAAAGCTTTCAAATGGGAATGTATACTTTCTGTATGGTACTTGTGAGTCTAATTTTTTCAGATTATTTAAAAGGAAGTTCCTGGATTTTTTACGGTGCACCTGCAACACAATGTCTGCAGCACCCACAAAGCGCAAGAGCAGTCCAAAAAGGTACTTTGGAAACGGCCGCAAAACGCAATTCTGCATGCCAGAAACAACAACAACAACAAAAAAAAGTAAATAAAAATAAGTTTTTGAGGATTGTAAAATTCCCCACAAAGAAACATGACATTGATATTTTTCCTAACAGAAACCGAAATTCCGTGGTACCGCCTACGCAGATGCATTTCCTCAGATCTTGCGTGTAGGAACTGCCACCGAATGTCAGTGAGTCCAATAAGTTGTTTTTTTTTCTTTCTAATGACCGGGTCAGCGGTCTACCTGGAGGCTTGACCGCTACGAGGGATGGAGTTGTTGATCATGTCATTATGAAGCATAAGCGTAAAGTTTTCAAAATTATTGGGGGGGCCGGGCCCCACAACCACATATATTCACGTCAGTGGCGTAGCCAAGGGGGGGGTTAGGGGGGTCATAACCACCTCCCATGAGGAATTTTTTGCCATACAAAATGTATATTCTTCACTCCCTTATCACACACTCGTATACATATATGTGAGTTGCAGAAGTCGTAACCACCACCCCCCATGAAAAATTTTTGGCTACGCCACTGATTCACGCACATATAACTTGCACTTACTATATATAAGTGTAAATTATTGGAGGCGCTCGAACTCTATGGGTCCATAGAATTCTACACCTATGTAAGGTAAGTATCCATGTTAGTATCTTCCTACCATGTTATAAGTTAAAAATAGAAGCAAAGTAAAAAATCCAAAGGAGGAAAAAACACATTTTCGGTGACAGTGCATTTTAGACACATCTGAACTTTTCTTCATTTCATACTTTATATTGCATAATCTGATTTTAATGAACCAGAGCCTGGCGAGGGCAGCTTATAGTAACATTGTGTGTTATGTGGTGTCACAATGAATACTAAATCATGATTGAAATCAAAAGAAGAAAATTTTTAAAAGTACAAGTAAAGGTTTTTTTTAAACGTTTGTAAATGGCGTGAATACTTTTTTTTTATGTTAGTCTAAATTAGTTTTCTGTATTTAGTGATAAATTATTGGGTGGGCTCAGGCCCCTATTCACAATTTATTGGGGGGGCTCGAGCCCCACGGGCCCATATAACTCTACGCCTATGTTATGAAGGCGCCTAGTAGGCAAACCAACGTTGCCTCCTATCAGCGGTCTCCTAATTTTGAGTTAATTCCAAATGAGAGACCGATCGCCTGAAATGGGCACCCCTAGAGGTATCCCTAGTAGCGCAACTCGTTCATAAAACGTCCAAAACACAAATTTTACGTTAAAAGGACGTGTTTGAACGTTTTTTGAACTATTTGTGCTACTAGGGATGGCTTAAGCATGGAAAACATTGGAGCCACGAACAAATTTTACGTGCACCAGCTCCCATTAGCATAAGCAGTCCCACAGCACTCCAGCCGAGAGAGGTGTTCACCCTCGCAAGAACTGGCCAAGCCGGTACTGCTCCACTTCCCGCATAATGGAGTTGAGTGACTAGGCCACTTTGGGACTCCCAATAAATTGCGAGTAATTGTGAGCTCCATAACGCGAGTTGTGTTGTGTTATTAAATCAACGCTACGCTTGGGCGATCTGTCTAGGAAGGGGGATGCCTTTGTCGGAGGACTCTCTAAGGGGTTCTAACGTGTGTTCACGTTACATCTGGAGAAAACCGATCAAAACTCCAGACCATTAGATCGACAGCCGCGCGATGAGTCCCGAATTAGGGACTTTCACGCTTCATCTGTCTACGATTTTGATTGACTTATTCATTTAATTATTAATTTATGTGGGAAATGGTAATATGTACTTATGAAATAGTTTAAAACAGTTAAAAGGAGTGTTTATATAATATTTGTGTAAGTGTTTTGAAAAGTCGCATACATACCTTATCTCACAACGCGAAAGTTTCTCTTTCGCGAAATCCCTCCACGGTATTTGCTTTATGAAGTGTTTTTCATTATTATCAATAAAAACACTCTTTTTAAATATGTAAAAAAAATTGTCAAAAGATTTTAAGTTATACAGGGTGATTATAATTAAAGTTCCACTTTAACACATTAACGCCCAGCGATCTATTTTTAGACCGTAGCGAAATTTGTAAGGCATTCAAATATTTAAGCATCAATTTATTTTCCAAATTTAATTTCTCGAATAATAAATCCGATTTCCACAAAATACTCACCGATATCAAGTTTCAATGAGAATATTTCCCTGTCTTATTCAGATGTTTCGAAAAAGATTTACGTTCTTACGTTGTTAATCACCCTGTATATACTTGCGATATAAAATAGTATGGAAAAAATCTTTTTAAAAAATTGAACATCAACTGAAAAATTAATGTCACATTAATATTATTATTTTGCGTGTCAGAGATCTATAAAATCTACTACTGAGAGGCCAATATACATCAACACCCTCAATTGCAGGATGAAAATATTTGAAAAACCTGTGATGATAATTCCGCTTCCAAAGTTAATATATGTTCAAAATTGCAGGTTTGTGGTGAAAAGCTGTTTAAGAAATGAAAATAACGTTCTCTTTAATAGTCTTGGACAAAATAATTGACCACTAATGTATGCTTTTTAAACTTTTTAAAAATTATAAACTTGAGAAAGAAATATTATTTAAGGACTGATATTTTTCGCTCCATTAACGGCTAAATTCAAGGTATAGAAAAGAATGTTTTTGTCAAACGTAGAATTCCGACAACATAAAATTTAAAAATATGTATAAAAATCAAAAACCCTTGCATTGGAATTTACGAAGATGTAAACAAGTCTGCAAAACTGATCGTGAATTCTGATTAAAGTTTTAAGCGGTTTTATAAAACTAAGTCAGCAGATAATAAACTTCAAATGAGATGCTTTCCTTTGGAAAAGAAAAATTAATATTTTTAATTTAACGCGTCACTGGTTTCAGTTATTAAACTGCTTTTAACAGGGAACATACAAATTATGGAATGCATTTATTTTTTGGCTCCAAAATGGCCTTTTGAGAATTGTTTTCTTTCTTTGACCCCAGTTCGTACTGCGCGATATTCATTCTTATCGCTGCAATTTCTTTGAGCCGTGTACATGACTAACTTATCGCACAGGAAAATAAATCGAATTTTTTGGTAATCCTGTGTAGAAAATTAAATCTGGAAAATATTTGTAATATCCATCAAATATTTTTTTGAAAGTATTTCCATGTCATGCCATCCTGTCTTAAACCTGACTTATGGGACTGCTATAAATGATATATTTTAGTTAGCTAATTGTTTTGCCTTTCATGTTATAACGTATATATAAGGTAATTTGGGGGAAGACTCAAGTTTGCTTCTAGTATTTTTATGTGTCAACAGATCTCTCTAAAAAGTAACGTAACAAATACTGGAAACTTTCCATAAAATTTTACGGAAATTCTCCGTTTACATCTGAATACAGGACAATTTTCGTACATCAAGGGTCATTGCCTCTCTGGAACAGAATTTCTACTGGAGTTTACAGGAATAAAATTCCGTTAATATACGGAAATAGTACTGGCGTCTCAGTTGCCAGTACTTTTTCCGTATTTTACTTTTACAGTGAGCAATACTGACCCTCTTGTGTGTGGAACCTTATCCCAGTGTACACGTGGATTGAGAATTTACCTTAATTCGCCGCCTTTAATAACCGTTACTTTGGATCTCGTGAGCATTTAAACTGGGGAGTAAGGTCCTTAAAGTATTATATTGATCAAATTTAAAGTTAATCAACGGGTGTTTCATTTTACATAAGATATTAGCAATATATCGAGTCCGGTATTCTGTTACACGCACATGATAAGCAGAAGCGCCCATAACCATGCAGCAATAAGCGCGTCTGTAGCATGTTAACCCGATACTTGGGGAAGACGTAACAAGGTTCAGAAATAAATTAAATGAGCTTTTAATGTTATTTTTCATTTTTTATATTGTATATTATAGAGTAAAATATAAATGAAAATAATAATTATAACTATATTATAATAATTATCATTTTACGTTATTTTAATTAACAAAATATTTAATATTTTAGTATAGTTTTTTTCAGTATCTATAGTATAAGTGTATAATTGTTTTATAAATATTTTTTTGAGATATTAAGAATTTTATACAAATATAATTCACATTTTATTATCATACGGACGATACCTCGACACTTGCAAAAGGAAAATGCATCAAGCTTCTTGGTCAGAATCAAAATTAATTCAATATAATAATTGAATTATCGGACCAACTTAAATTGGTACTGAATGTAAAGGATACATTAACGCTAATGAATAGGTCTCAAGTGCAATTGGCTTCTGTGCATCAAATACAAGAAATAGTAGGTCCGAAGATTTTAATAGTGATCGTTTGTATTGAATGAAGTGTCGTGCAGGCTAGCATTCAAACCTGTATTCTTATTAGTTTTAGTTAAATAATTTTGAAAAAAAATTCAGTTTACAAATCTGTTTGTTTCTCCATAGTTATTGTTAATTAATAGGTAATTTTCCAGTGTTTGTGTTATTTTTCTTACACCAAAACTGGTGTTATTTTCAACATATACGTGAGAGAACATGCCACAGTTCCCATGAAATTGTTTAACATTAAACTTTTCTATCATATATATTACTGGAAGAGAAATTGATAAGTATATATAACTAATTAAAGAACATAGTGTACTATTATCATTTTATCTTATTGCAAATTTATCTATGCATAAAATCCTTAAATGCGACATCTTACCCCGAATTACCTGGTTTTGATTTTGATTTAAACTACCACAAAAGATTAAAATGCGTCATGATGATTAAAAAATAAATGGCTAAACAAAACAAAAACATTTTTAAAATAATTGTCACCTGCAGTAACTGTTTTCACGACTGAAAAATGTTTTTAATTACCATGGCCGTTTAATCTTCTTTAAAACATCTTTATACATTGACTAAAATACTTTGAAAGAGATTTACTAATCCCAATACAAAAGGATTAAGTGAACTGGAAGAAATTGTTCTAAGTTTTTGGTGAAACAAACGTTCAGTTAATATTTTTTAAAACTCTTTCTGGAATTTCAACAATTTGAATTTTTTTCTTTGAGTTTTTATCCCGTATAGTTCCTGCAGTTTGATAGAAACTTGGAATGAATAAAAAAGAATAAGCAATTTCTGCTGTTACTGAACACCTGTAAATACATACACAAAATATACGCCAATTTAAAAAATGTAATTTTCTGCTGGGGAGATGGAGGTTGTTAAGATACTGGCAAAAATATTAAAATGGGCATCATGTGATCCCAAAAACTGAAGCGATAATACATTACATTGTTTTTATATTCATACGTATGGTGAGGTGAAATGATTATAGAAACATGCATTTTTTTGTATTCATGGGCTGTTTTCTGTTACTTATAATATTAAACGTTCAACTTTTTACTTTATGCAATACATTCATCCTCTTCACACTGTAAAAAAATTATATACTCGTTTCATTATAAAACTAATAAAAGCAAAAATGTCAAACTTCATATAGAGTTGTTTATTCCATGTAAGTGGGGTAAAATGAGTAATACTTAAAAAATAATAATAATAAACGTTAACAATTTTTGTTTCCTAGCATGACTTACAAATTATTCAAATTTAAAAATATAATAGATAGGGCTGTTAGGTTATAGATAGACATGGTATTTCAACACCTCATTGTTGCAGGGTATCGTGTGGTATGAGTACGTATTTATGTTTGGTCAGAAATAGAAATAGTTTCTTTTTAAATGATATTTCTTTTGCCTATATATTCAGACACCAGTAAGAACATTTACACTCATCAAAATAATTAGTAGGCGCTTTTGGAAACATCAAATTAATTAATCGCACTATAAGAAAAAACCATGCTAAATTACAGCACAGTGTGCTGGTAATCATAACGCCAACACCTGTGCTGTAAATTTCAAGCACTTTGAATTTTCAAGCACTGTGTTGTAAATTTACAACACCGTGTTGTAAATAGTTGGCACGATGGCACTGTGGCACAACAGCACATGTGCTGTAAATTTACAGCACCGTGTTGTAAAATTACAGCACATCATTTTCAAGTACCTATGTAAATTCACAACACTGTGTTGTAAAATTACAACACTTCATTTTTCAAGCATTTATGTGAATTTACAACACTGTGTTGTAAAATTAAAGCACCTCATTTTTCGAGCACTTATGTAAATTTACAACACCATGCTATAAAATTACAGCGCCTGATTTTTCAAGCACTGTTGTGTATTTTTACAGCACTTGAATTTTCAAGCACTGTAACGTGTTTTCACAGTTCTTGAACTTTCAAGTACTTTCATGGAATTGTACTGCTCTTCTGTGTAAGTTTTAGCCTGATGCAATTTTTCTGTACACATGCATTTATAATTACGTTTCGAGCAAAAATTTATACCTGTCCCTCGATTTGCACGGCACTCAATTTACACGAAAACTTTTTAAATGAAAACTTTTTTATTTTATTTTATTGTGTGTGTAAATCATACACATTTACAATTACTTTTCAAACAAATTTACAGCTATCCCTCTATTTGCTCGGTACTCAATTTACGCGGTTTTCAAAAGAAAACTTTAGCTTTTTTAATATTATTTATGGGATCCTACAATTTACAATTACATTTCAATCAAATTTACAGCTATCTTCTATATTCACTTTACTCAATTTACACGGTTTTACATGTTTTTTTTTTTTAAATCCTACACATTTGCAAGTAATTTTCAAACAAATTTACACATATCCCTCGATTTGCACGGTACTCAATTTACACTGTTTTTAAATGAAAACTTATTTTACAGGTTTTTTAAATTTTATTTATTGGATTCTACAATTTACAATTACATATCAAAGAAATTTACAGAACTATCCTTCAATATGCACGGTACTCAGTTTTACACGGTTTCACTTTTATATGGTTTCAAAATGATTTTTTAAATGTTTTTTTTTTCCTTATCCTCCAGTTTACAATTAATTTTGTGACAAATTTACTCCCATCCCTCGATTTGCACGGTACTCAGTTTACACTGTTTTTAAATGAGAACTTATTTTAGAGTTTTTTATTATTTTATTTATTGGGTCCTACACAATTTAACATTACATTTCAAACAAATTTACAGCTATCCTTGCATATGCACAGTACTCAATTTACACCGTTTCGTGTTTATACGGGTTTTGGAATGATTTTTTTTTTTCAGTTTTGTTAAATCCTAATATTTGCAATTAATTTTTAAACAAATTTACACTTATCCCTCGATTAGCACGGTATTCAATTTACACTGTTTTTAAATGAAAACTTATTTTAGAGGGTTTTTATTTTAAATTTTATTTATTGGATCCTACAATGTACAATTACATTTAAAACAAATTTATGGCTATTCTTTGGTATGCCCAGTACTCAATTTATACGGTTTCGTGTTTACACGGTTTTTAAATAATTTTCTTTTATCCTACACATTTACAATTAATTTTCAAACAAATTTACCCCGATTTGCGCAGTACTAAACTTACACTGTTTTTAAATGAAAACTTTTTTCTCTAACTCTGAAGTAGTTAGAAATTTTGCACGACCATTTAAAATATGTAGAAAAATCTTGCTCCTTTAAAAAGCCAAAAAGATCTGCAATAAATATTTTTGTTGTTGAAACTTTTTGAAACAGCACTAATGTCAAATTACAAAATGTGAATTTAACCAAAAGCATTGCAAGTGGCAGTGGAAAATTTCGGAATGAGATTTTCATTCTTGAAACTGAGACCATTTGCTATTAAAATGAAATATTTTCAAACTCACAGTCACCTCTATGCCTAATATGTTAATGTTATAGTGATGCATAGCTGTAGGAGACTATAACTTTAAAAAAGAACTTTTGTGAGTGTGTAATAGCTTGATAATTAAATATGGCAATATTTTTAACAAAAACGTTAAATTAAAGTCTCGTGATCATAGCTTTGAAATTAATTTATTTTAATAACTAAGTAAGCAAACTTACATCCAAGCTTGAAAAGGGGGGGGGGGGATTAATAATTCTTGACTTGTAAAGGGACTAAGGTTCCTCTTATTCATAGGGCCAAATTATAAGTTAAGATCATGGAAACAGATTTTTTTTCAAAAATTTGTTTGTATGGAGTTGTTTTATACATACCCGTAAAAGGCAGGCCCGTTGTATTTCTAGAGTTAAGTTGCTTCAGTGTTTTGTTTTTTTACTGTGTCACTCAGCTACATTTATACATACTTTCTCTTATTAATATGTTCTTCCACAAATCCAGATATTTAAAGAATACTTGTTGAAAAGCTAAATTAAGCATAATGGTAATATACAATGATTTAATGTGCTATTTATTTTTTATTTTACTTTCTTGGAACAAATGCAGGCAGTTAAGTTCTAAAGTAAAGATATAAAGATATGGCAGAACAAAATTTCAGGCTGTTCTTTGAAAAATTCAGTATAATGCTTTTAATTTATAGTTTAATAGATGAATAAAACTTATCATTATATGAATTAGTAGTTAATTTAAAATTGCATTGAAATTATTTATCTAGAATAATTTTGGTAGTTTCAAATTAAAAGTCATATTTATTAAAATTGCCTACGATAAGATTTTTTAAATTAAATATAGATTAATATATTCAAAACAATCACAACTAAAGTAATTTAATAAAATAACAAAAGTACTCAACAAAAATCTGGTGGTGAAAAGGTAAAAGTAATTAAAAACTTTGTAAAATGACTCATAAAAGATACAAACTGAGGTCTATCATTTTGAGTAATACAAAAAAAGTCCACTCTTCTTCAGTTACAAAAAGTCAGACATCTGCACAAGTAAAAGGCTATTCTTTCTGACTGGGGTTGACTTTCTTGATGCTGTAGAAAAGTACACATTTTTGTACCAACCAAAGGGATTGTCCTGGATAAATACCCTTTTATGTGTATTATTTTACAAAGTTCTTAATTATTTTTGATTTAATAAAATGTTAGCTTTTAAATAAACTGAAAAAAAGCATAAAATAACAAATGAAATTTAAAACATTAGAAATTTTATTGACTTTCCATATACAGTATATAAAGCTACATAGGTTTTTATATTTCATCTCTATTTTACGCCACATACAACATAACTTATTCAGTCTTCTCTTTGATCAAACTTTCATTAATAAAGGAATATTTTTCAGATGCCTAGGATAAAACAAAAACACGTCATCAGATCAGCAAATAAATAAATCCCCAAAAATATGCCACTCTTTTCTTTTTTGGCTACTATTTCAATATTTCAACTGATTTCATTAACCCATTTGTGCCCTGATATTTTTGCGACTTTCTTCGATTTTTGCTAATACCAGCAATAATAGATAAATTTCTGATGTATACTTCTTGAACAAGGGATGATTTCTTTTAAAATCATTATGCATAATAATTGAAATGTCAACATCCTACTAGGTCATGTTAAAATATTTTGTGAAATTGAGGTTCAAGACTCGTGAATAAAGGCTAGGGAAAATTAATAACGTTTTTGACTGATAGCGAAAATGCCGTCCCAAAAAAGGGACACTAGGCATAAATGGGTTAGCTGAAATTTATTAATATAAACACTTATCGATACTTTAGAAAATCTTTATCCAAATAAAATATTTAAAAATGTTAAACTATGAAAATTTTATCATTATTAAATACAAAATAACAATATATAACGTCATGCAAAAATCAGGTGTTATGCTGGTTTCTTTTTTAAAAGAATGCATAAAATATGTACTATGTTGAGATTCCTCAACATAAAGGCATTAAACTGCGAAAATACATCTGTAATATTTGGTGGATTTTTGATGTTCCACTGTATATACAAGGTGAACCAATGGGATGAAATAATTTTTTAAAACTAATAACATTCTAAATATCATCTTTTGTAAAATTTAGTGATGAAGCAGCGTAATCTACATGAATGGAGATATTGTGTAGGTGCAGAATCGTTCATTTTTGGAAAATAATTTCCAAAAAGTCCTCTATTTTCCCACACACATTCTTGCAGACTCATTGCAAAGCTGCCTATAAAGTGCACAGTATTTTTAGCGTTATTGTGGACACAGCATGCTGAATCCTTTCTTTTAATGCTTGAAAAGTCTTTGGGAGGTTACTTTTTCTAAAACATTTAAAATGTATTTTTCTGACACAGTAATTATTTAAATCAATCAATGTGAATATTATTCTTTACTGAAGAACATTTTAAGTTTCAATTATTTCAATTAAAAATCTTTAATTATTGAAAAGGAAGTATATTAAATATAAAGCGTTTTTGTTTATAAATAATAAGCATGTTCTTAAAATTTTATTTCTGAAAGAAAAACTGTTAGTGTCTTATTATTATACAATGACATTATTATACAGAGAAACTCCCTATTATCTATTATGTTAATCACTGAGAATGCTTGCACGGCCAATAAAAGAACACAATCAATTCGAAAACCCTTTCCAAAAGAAAAACAATCAACATCAGTACAAAAACATGCAATTTAGTTACATTTTCAAGATGCATAACATTAAACTAGAAAATTTTCTTTTAACATTAATTGCTTAAAGAAATCTGTAATGTTAATTTGATTTCTGTATCTTGTCCCAGCATCTATGTGTATTGAAGTATTTTGTAAACCACAATAATACCACTGTAATCAAATCCTCTTTTAAAAGATTTTAATGAAATTTAATTTGATGTAAAACAATAAATAAATTATTAAAAAATTCAACATATGAAATATACATGCATTACCATGCATTAACACTCATCAGATTCTTAAGGTTAAAAAAAAGGGGGGGGATTAATAATAAATATGATCTCTTCTTTAAATATGCAAGCCTCACAGCGAAATTTCATACCTGAATTTGAAGCAGTTGATGAGTTCCAGAGGAAAGTGGTTCGGCTCCTTAAGCAATACTGCTTCCTGGCTCTCAGTGCTTCCTTTAGGAGGTTACGAACTGAAGTCGCTCATCTCTTGAATATCCCGAAACATTCTAGACTACACACCTAGAGGTCATATGTAAATTGAGCAGTAATAAAGGAGGCCGCATAAGTTGAAGTACCTATGAATGTAATTTTTATGAAATTATAAGTTTTTGTATAGTTTCAACAATTCATTGCATTATATAGAAATATTACACTCTCTCTCTCACACACACACAGTTATTTATTATTTGACATAAAAAGTAACAACATAAAATATTTTTGTATATTCACATACGAGTAATAACTTGTTATAACATGAATCATTATTTTTTAATTACAGGTTTATATTTATATACATATATTAGCACAGGGGTGCAAATAGAATCTAAATATTGGGGGGGGGGGGAGGCTTGGCGACCACCAACTTCCAGCGACTGCCACCTTGTTTACATGGTGCTGAAACAGTCTCTGTCAATTTTACCCACATTTCTATTGGATCCTTTATCGTGTCAAAAATGGATTTGACTGTTCATTTGACTATTCCAACTTAAATAACTCCATTTTAGTTCTGTAGAAGCCGCCGATTGAGAATTGTGCTAATATTAAATTAAATGTAGTGTTTTTTTCCATGGTTTGATTAATATCCTCTTTTAAATTAATCAGAAATTTTCAACATCTTTAAAATAAAGGTTGTAATGTTAAAATTCAATATTATAAATATATTCATATAAATCTGTACAAATCAAACAATTCAGTTTCAAGATTATTACTTAAACTGTTTTTGCATAATTTTATTTTAAAAAATTACTTACCTATATCATATTTACTTTAATTACATTTAAATACATATTTTAACGAAATATAATATTTCTTTCTTAAAAGTCCCTATAAACATTTAAAAAGAAAAAAAAATTGTTCATGGACGCACCCACGGAGGGGGGCTATGGGGGCAGAACCCCCTTCCCCCCTAAAGTTGGAGAGTTAGATGTCAAAAAACTTTAAAAATTAAAAGTTGTCATTAATGAGTTAAAATATTTTATTTTTAAAAATCGTCTTCGAATTATTTCTAAAATATCTTTTAGGGAAAAAATTGGTTTTTATATAAATACTTACAGTTAGTGTATGAAATACATTTAAACTCGGTTAATGTCACTGAATAGATCAGATAATTTTTTATGACTCTATAACGAGTTAATTTGATAGTGGGATTGGGTTCCATGGGCAAGTGATACTGAATATTTTGACGTGATAAGAGTTATAACAAGAGATCACTATAACCGAGTTCATCAGTATTTGTAGCCCTCCCCCCCCCTCTACCAAAGTAAAATCCTGGGTGCGCCATTGATTCTGTATAAATAATTCATAAATGTAATAATATGAAAGAAGGATTATTCCAAAGAATGTTTCTTAGTTCTGAAATAGTTTAATGTAATAAAATAAACACTTAATATTTTGCAATTTAAAAATAACGCATGAATAATAATTATTGAAAATAAATAATATACTTCAGTTTTGAAAAGCAATTTAAAAATGAGATAAAACAAGATAAATTTAAACTATTTTTGGAGTTGGACATAAACTATGTGATTTATTTAATATGTACATGTTTTAATAAAAAATATTTTTTTCTTAAAAGTCTCCATATAAACAACATTTTAAAAAATATTCTGTATAAATAATTCATAAATGTATTACTATGAAAGAAGAATGATTCCAAAGACTGGTTCTCAGTTCTGAATTAGTTTAATGTAATTACAATGAGCACTTAATATTTTGGAATTTAAAAATTACTTAGGGAGAACAGTACACCAATATATATAGTTTATATATAAATACGCATAGCAATTACTTCAACTTTTTTTTTTTTGCTAAATGTATAGGGGGAAATTTAATTATTGAAAATAAATAAATATACTTCAGTTTTGAAAAACAATTTAAAAATGTGATAAAACAAGATAAATTTAAGCTCGAGTTGGACATAAACTAATGTAGAATTTAAAACAGTACTATTTTTCTGGAACTACATTTTACCAATATTGGTTTAATGGGATTAAAACTTAAGTAGTATTATAAATAAAAAAAATTAAAAATGAATTAAATCAAAAGAATGCTTTCAAAAACCTGATACTTCATACTAAAATATTAAAATAATAGTGAATACTCCTGATATTTTGACATTTAAAATCCATTTTATATAAAATATAACTTAATAGTAGTATATTGTATAGAGCAGTGTTTCTCAGCATTTTACAAATATGGACCAGCAGATTACAAATTTCAAAACCTTCGCTGACCGGCACATTGAAATTTTCAATACCTTCGAAAATTTTAATGTGGCGGTCAGAATCAATTTAAAAACGAAATAAATTTAAACTTTTTTTTTTGATTTAGACAAACTTAATGCAGAATTTAAAACAATATTTTTCTGGAAATACATTTTACCAATATTGGCATTAAAATATATTAATAGAATAATGAAGCAAGTAAAAGAGACTACAGAAATTTTATTACTATATTTTTATATTTATTTACATATTCTTTAAGATGAAAAGTTTTTAATACAATAACTCTTGTCTACAAGACGTTAATGTTTCAAAATAATTATATTCGAATCGATGTTCCATTAGCTCATTGAAACGAAGAAATAATATTTATAAATATGTATATGTATACGAACTTGGTTTTATAAAATGAAGAAACAGCACTTTAAAAAGATTTTTTAAAATAAAAATAAAAGCAGTATATAAGTTATATTATTATTTAATTAATACAATTTGATAGTTTACTATCATTAACGCGTAATAACCTTGCAGAAATTTTTCAGTTCAGCAGTCTTGTTTACTAAACAAATGCACACCGGAACTCGGTTTGGCACCGTTTAGAACACCGCCAATATCCAAACATCGTACAATAAACACATACTTTATACGTTATTAGAAGCTTTGGAAGACTAAATTACAACATTATACGATTATCTGGAACCTAAACTTTTTACTACATATCATAATTTCAACCAAATAAATATTATAATAGAATTACTTACACTGCAAAGTCCAACTTCCGTAACCGGATTCCATTGTAACACATCGGCAATTCACTATCCACACTGTTTTCTTCGTTCAATATCTCTTGGAAATTTACGCATTTGCTTTTCAAATCTGGAACGACTTCAACAATTAACGTCTGAACACAACCGCCCTCCCATAATCAATTTTATTGAAATCTTTAACAGCCGTTGAAGTATAACAAGAGTCGGTTAAACAACACGTCGGTTTACATATACCAGATTACAAAAACATGGGCATGGCAACCAAACCCTCTCTCAATAGAGATGGCTAATGATTCGATGAGTCGAATCAGTGATTCGAATCTTAGTACTGAGTGGCTCAGTCTTTACACTCACTCTCTACTGATTCGAATCTCAAGCCCTCAAGGGAAATACATTCCAAGTGCGAAGGGAAGAAAAACTTATTTTCCCTTTGCCGTTCCCAGGGATTTTCCCTTACTCTTTCAACTCTTTTCGACTCTTTACGACTCCTTTCGGCTCTTTTCGACTCTTTACGACTCTGAGTCGATAGATGATTTGAAACAGTAAATGAGTGGGTGTGGGTGAGTTGGTCACTGAGTTGGTGCAGCAACGAATCTTTACTGATTCAGTGTTTCGCTCTGTTTCGGTGATTGTATACTATCGTTGAGATTCGTTAGTTTTTCGAATCTTCTATCGACTCAGAGTCGAAAGGAGCCGAAAAGAGTTGAAAGGATGTTTCATTTAATTGGAGGGGTTTTTTCGAATCTTCTATCGACTCAGAGTCGAAAGGAGTCGAAAAGAGTTGAAAGGATGTTTCATTTAATTGAAGTTTTTTTTTCGAATCTTTGGTGTTTCATTTCTTGGTTGGTGGTCGGATTTTAAAGTTTTATCTGTCTGTGGGTGTGGAGTGGGTCGAACATCGTTTGCTTTTGGCGGGGGGCATAGGCGTTACTTCCTAAGGGCAAGAGGGGTCAATCTCCCCCCCGAAAAAAAAATTAAGAAAATCCCTCCTTCCAACTTGTCTGACTGATTTAATATTTGTTTAAAATTTAATGAAACATCCCTTTTCTACTTTTAACTTCAATATATGTCCCCCTGCCCCCACCCTCAAAAAAAAACAAAAAAACAAAACAAAAAACGGAACGTTAAGTTTACATGGTGGCGGATTTTCATGTGAAGGGAAATAGAATGAAATAAAGTTAGGATTGTGCTTGTCACTTTTAATGAAGGATACAGGGGCGGTATTAAGCGCTCTCACAAAAGGACTTTGTAGTAAGCAAAATAACATTTCGCTTTATTGCAGCAGATTTCGTTTTTTTTTTTTACCTTGTTTTTCGTTTAAGGGGAATGATTTTATTTTCTTTCGTAATTCAGAGAAATACAAAATAGGGCCTAAAGCAGTGGCGTAGTTAGTGTTATTGACAGTGGCGTAGCCAGGATTTTATTTCGGGGTGGGCTGGGTATCAAATTTAAAGATAAAGTTCAATTGTAAGCTAAGTAAAGGGTCCCATTTTTTTTGGGGGGGGCAGCAGCCCCTCAGTAGGACTGGGCACAAAAATCGACATATCGGTTTTATTTCAACATCAAATATCCGATATTCCCATTTTCATTTCAGTGAAATCTCGAATTCGATAAAGGGCAAAAATACAGGCCGGCCAGGGGCGTAGCCAGAAATTTTTCATGGGGGGGGTTATGACTACTGCAACTCATATATATGTATACGTGTGTATGATAATGTAGTGAAGAATATACATTTTGTATGGCAAAAAATTCCTCATGGGGGGTTATGACCCCCTAACCCCCCCCTTGGCTACGCCTCTGAGGCCGGCGATAAGAAAATCCTGAGATCAATACCAGCTTGTGATGCTTTTGCTACTGCTTTCTCTCGGAAAGCTTCTTCTTCTCTCATCGCAGAAAAAATAGCTCCATGGTTTATTAGTCTAATTACCATAATTAATTAACGTATATCTCGGAACCTATCCACCGGAGCGCGTTTTTATTGATTCTCGACCCCCCCTAGACTCAACACCCCACCGATACTTAAAATTTCGAATGCTTTGACACCAAACTTAACCTTTTAATCTTACAGGCCCAGGGGGTCATACGAAGCTCCCCTATATTTTCAATTTGGGCATTTTAAACACTAGCCTCCTCCGACGGCATCTCCAAAGTCTGGAAACCATCCCAGAGCCAATTTCTACATGTTTGCAGTCCTTTTAAGCCTCAATCATGGTTAATTAGTCTAATTACCATAATTAATTAACGTATATCTCTGAAACTATCCATCGGAGCGCGTTTTTATTGATTCTCGACCCCCCCTCTGGGACCCCCATCTATACATAAAATTTCGAATACTTTGACACCAAACTTAACCTTTTAATCTTACAGGCCCAGGGGGTCATACGAAGCTCCCCTGTATTTTCATTTCGGGCAGTTTAAACACTAGTTTTACTGGAGCAAGGAGAGAGAGATGCTAACTGCCCGAGAACTCAGCGGAGAAGAAACCCGATGAATGGGTGAAGGGTGTTTAAATAGTACGGCTTTCGGCGCAGAGAGAGGGAAAATTTCTTTAGTTGTTTTATTGATTCAAGATTCGAATCACTGATTCGAATCATCGAAGTAGTGAGTGAGTCGAGATTCGAATCAGAAAAATGAGTCGAACCGCCCATCTCTATCTCTCAACTCACATATTCTTGCCTGGAGTCCTAGCTTAGCTCACTGATAATGGCACGATATTCTGATTCGCTATGAATGTCATGTGACCACCAGAAGTGCCACCCTAAGTTTAAAAAACCAAGCGCGAGCGCTTGAATTTGATTTTGCTGCACGTGCTGTAAATTAGATACAGCACATTGTGTTGTAAAATTACAGATATTTAATACAGTGCGTGTATACCCATTTTACCAAACCACACTAAAATATAAACAGAAATAAAAATATTTTTTTTTAAAAATTCTCACTTTTTTTTAATAATAAGTTCTTTAGACATTTTCTAAAGTGAAAATAATACAGAATATCTCAAATATTCAGTAATGTATTAGTTTCTTGGAAATTTCTTGGAGTCACGAGGAAAGAACATGCATTCAGTAAGCAGATAAAAGCTAAGAGTATTACAATCTGAACATCAACAAACATTTAAATACAGCCACCATGTGATTTTATATTGTTTAATTAAAGTGATTAATTATGGAAAACGTTAATTACTGTGAAAATGCGCGCATATAATGCACATTGTAGAGTGTAGGGTGGTGAATTTTTTTTTTTTAAGGAGGGAGGGCCTCAAAATTGACTTGCCCCTCAGGCCTCTCTAGAGTTAAATCCGTCACTGACTTGGATACATCTAAACAGGGAGTGACGATAAAAAGATTTAAAACTAGTGCACATTCATCTTTTCACTACAGAGTCAATTAAACAGAGGGCAGTTACGTAGTCTTTCCTTTTTAATTTAAATGATTTAAACTCTAAGGGAGGCAATCGAACACTTAAAGTAATCTTCAAAAGACTCAATAGATTTTTGAATTCTGCTATTTTTATTCTGTATGTTCGGACGTGATGTTCAAAATAGATATTAAAAGATATGAAGGTTTATTGACTTAAAGAAGTTTTAATTGTAATTTATGTAAAACAAACAAACGTGTCGAAATCAGAACTGCTTTATTTGTGCACAAATTTTTTTTCGACATTTTAACAAACAGGGTTATTCGAAATTATTTTCACAAACTTTTAGGAGAGGTAAGATACACCAAGACTGTTCAGAATCACACAGCAATGCGAGGTCTCAAACGTTGTCTTCATGTACCTGTTAATAATTACTTAAGAAGAAGTGTTTGAGTAACAGTGAACTTTCCGACCATGGTTTTTCAAAAGCTAATCCATCTTTTACCGATTGCACTTGATAAAAATTGTTGATCCAGAATTTTTTCTTTCATTACGTTGATGAAATTGTGGGACGAAAGCTCATTGTTTATGAAGCTTAGTTTAGACGCACACTTCAACACTTCTTCCAAAATGATTATCAACAGGTACATGAAAACGACGTTTCCGAACCCGCTTTGCTGTGTGATTCTGAACCGTCTTGGTGTGTCCTACCCCTAATAAAACTAATTTCGAATCACCCTGTGCATAAGAAACGTACAATCATATACATTAATAAGCGTAAGTAAGAGAAGAAAGTTTGGGAAAATATGAAAGGGGAATTTTTCTTTTAAAAGAAAACTTTTTTATGGCATTTAAAAAATATTAGGGTAAAAAAATATTTGGAAAAAATCGATTTTATAAAACTTTTATTAGAACAAATAAATGAAAACGATTAAATGATTCAATACTTTGTGAAAGCCCGTTTTTATTAGTAGATAAATATATTTCAGGTTTTTCACTGTTCACTATCATAAAAATACTGTCTGGAAAGCTCGTTATATAACGAAAACCATACGAGATTTTTCTTTTATTTATATTACTGTTAAGCTATGACAACAATGCGTTTTCTTTTCAATAAAGTCTTATTTCCCAACTTCCTAAATTACTTCCGTCTATCGAGTATACTTTATATACCTTATATAGAAGCCTATCTGTTCAGACATCTGTCTGTCTGAACTTTACCTAATCCAATACCCCATGAACAAAAACTGTAGTTATAGCCCATGAAATTATCACTCGTACCTTTCATCTGTTTTGAAATATACCGGCATAAACAAAAACTTCTATTGCAAAACCCTGATTTCTTCAGATATTTCGATGATATTATTACAACAATTGTGGATATTCGTAAGGGCATCCATACTTACAGAAGTTTTAGAGTTGAAGAATTCTTAAAACTTTTATCCTTAGAAAATATTGATTTGTTTACTTCTCCGGTACTTTTAGATTTCTTTATTTTCTTTGCAATGTAAAGTGAAGATCTGAAATTGCTTTTAAAAGAAGGGGTATTTCAAAAATGTCTGCAAAATATATATATTTATAATTACGCGTACTTGAGTTCATCATAAAAAAAAAGAAGAAAGAAAATAGGTTTAATGCGTTTTCCAAATACTTTCGAAAAGTAAATAGATTTTTCTTTTAAAACAATTTTTGGTGCGTTACATTTTTAACTTCCTAATGCAATTTCCAAGAAATAAAAAAAAATGTCTTGTTTGCTTAAAGTAAAAAAAAAAATCTTACTTAAAACTAGGAGGTTCGTTAGTTCTAATATTTTTGGTTGCATTTAAGCTAATTTAAACACTCAAAATGCAACAAAGGATTAAGTGAAGAAATTTTCTTCCCATGTTACACGTGGGCAATAGTAAAGCATCATAACTGAGCAAAATTAATAGTCTTTTTTTTGCGCGTTTTATTTAGAAACGGAAAACCCGCATGCCATTCTGCTACTCAATTTTTCCGTACAAAAGTATGCATGACTAAATAATTGCAGTTCGTTTCTAGAAAAAGTGAAGTTAAATCCTTTTTAAATATTAAAAATAATTCAAAGATAAAGTTGATTCACCATCTTATTGAAAATCAGCAAAATTTTCTCCATTAATCGATAAAAAATTGTGCAGCAAAAAGTCCTTCATTCTGCTAAGAAACAAAACTCGGCAATAACGGAGCTGTGGTATTATAGTTCGCTTGCTGTAAACATTTTACGACTAAAAGTTGCCGCGTTGAGTTTTGAGTTTTGTGTTATGGCAAGCCTACATGAGGGGCATTTGCCTACGGGTATGGTGCCTTGGTCGAAGGACTTTTTAGGGTTTATGACGCGTACTCACGTTACCTCTGCAGAAAAACGACCAAAACTGGAGTTGGCAACTGTGCAAATAGGTGTAATAGATTGTATAAAATCTAAACAATGTATGTGTGTATGAAAAAGAACAACAGAAATAACATACACATAAACTTTATTATGAAAAGCAGGCAATTGAAAGAACATTTAAATTTTTATACTTTTGACTTTTATTTGCAAATTTTTTTCAGTACTTTATACATTAACGTATACATTAAATTATCTTTTTTTAAAAAAAAAAGAGTTTTGTTACTCGGGCATAAGAAAGCAACTTTACTGCATAAACTGAAGATATTTTAATGGTTTCATGGTTTGAAATTGTCTGCTAAGGTCAATTGCCTTCATGAGATGTAGACAAAGGATGAAACTAATTCATAAATTAAATATAAAATTGTATCTAAATAAAAGGATTCGAAAAATTGCCTACAAATAATAACACTCCTATTTGCTCCAATACATGATAAATTTGATTTGATTGTATGCGCACGGGTGTTTGCAATTAAATCATATTTATAAGTAATTAATTAATTTTCCAGTTTGTGAACCAGTCAAATTTATGATGTAATTAATTAATTTTCCAGTTTGTGAACCAGTCAAATTTATGATGTAATTAATTAATGTACGAGTTTGTGTGCCAATATTTTATTGGATGATTTCTGAGGAGGAATAATAATTTTAAAGATATATTTCTTGAAGTTTTTCAAATAAAATGATTATGAGTGTCAAACAATATGATTGTCACTAATTGTAGACAGTTTAGTTACGGCCTACCATAACGTCTACGCACAGTTTTCCACTTCGTTACTTACGTTACATGAATTTTTCCTAAAACATAACTTGCATCTACAGTAATGTAAAGATTCGAATTATTTAATGACTTCCATACATTTTTAAGAGACCATAGCTATCAAGCTGATAAACAGCATAGTCAGATAATATTAGACTATGCCTTGAGCTAATACATTCGAAGATTTTGCAAATAGTTTTGCGGCGATTCCGAGTTTTGGGAGAGATTTTTTAAAAGATGGATAGTTTACTAGAAGAAATATTTTTTAAGTCACTATAGTCCAAGCGCATTCCATATACGTGTGCACGTATACGTACACATGTTTTGGTATACGCACTACATATTCTGTTATCAGGAGCTATTGTGAGTTTTCAGATAGTTTTGGATTATGTGTGCAGAGAGCTTTTTTTAACACGCTTTTATTAGCTTCACCTGTATGTATGTTTGTATGCTTGTATGTTTGTAACCGACTCCTTTGAACTCGATTTTGACCCACTTTAAACGGTCAGATTTAATTTAAACGTTTTAGATATATCAAGGATCGATGACAATACAATAATTTGATAAGTTTATACCATTATCCTGATTTTAATACGCTTTTCTAACACGCTTTTATTAGCTTCACCTGTATGTATGTTTGTAACAGACTCCTTTAGACTCGATTTTGACCCACTTTAAACGGGCAGATTTAATTCAAACTTTGTACATTTATCAAGAACCGGTGACAATACAATAATTTTATAAGTTTATCTCATTATCCTGATCACGATCGCCAGGATTAAATAATTTCCTCATTTCTTATCCTGATTGAAAGTAGAACACTTCCAAATATTACAATCTTAAGAAAACCCTTTCTTACTGTGGCCGTGATCGTATTCGATCGATCGTACCGTAGTACATTGCGTTGTGGCCGCAATAACCCAGGTTCGAATCCTGGTCGAGGCAATATTTTTATTTTTACAAAATATCGTGATCCATCACATTATGGAAGAGTTGAGTACAAGAACATGTTAAAGCCATTCTTTTTAACACGCTTTTATTTGTTGATTAGAGACCTATTTTTCCTTTTTAGTGAGGAAGGTAGCATTTAACTGCAGGTTGATTAATACTTTGGTACACGCAGGGGCGGAGCCAGAGGGGGGGCTCAGGGGGCTAAATGGGACCCTTTACTTAGCTTACAATTTGATATTTAGCTTACAATTGAACTTTAGCTTTAAATTTGATACACAGCCCACCCGAAATAAAATCCTGCGTACGCCACTGGTGCACAGTGAAAATAAATTATCTCTTTGTAGTACTTTCCAACTTAGTGCTCCTTAGTGTCCTATGAGAGATATCGAAAATTAAAAATAAATTTTAAATACATACAGTTTAAAAAAAAAACTAAAAAACACGCTTTTATAGCAAATCTAATTAAAAAGTGAAAAATAAATATATAGTTTAAAAAACCAAAAAACACGCTTTAGTGTTAAATTGAACTAACTAAAAAGCGAAAAATAATTCTTAATATAGAAATAAATTAATGAACGAAAAATATTATTATTGTGAAAAAAGCGTGGGGTGCTCCATATATTAGTTCTTGAGAATATTCGATCGGTTCGATAAGTACAAAAATGATACAAAAAATATAGCACAAAGCACCCCACGCTTTTTTCACAATTATACTATTTTTCGTTCATTAATTTATTTCTATATTAAGAATTATTTTTCGCTTTTTAGTTAGTTCAATTTATCACTAAAGCGTGTTTTTTGGTTTTTTAAACTATATTTAATCTGACTATGCTGATAAACATATTTTGTAATGGAGTTTTATCTTGCATATTTTATTATATTTAATGAGGAAATTTTGATCTGGCATAAGCCAAATATACACTATCTTACTGCATTAAATTACTGGAATAATTTATACGAAATATGTTTATTTCAACAGTTTTCGAACACTATTTTATTCTATAATATTTCTTCATGACTGCATAAATTAAAAATTTAACACGTGACTAAAATCGTTACTCATAAATATCTTCAGCTTTGTAAAATGTGTAAGTTAAAAATAATAAAGTGACATATTTGTAAAGTATTTTTAAGCATTCAGATGATATACAGTATATGTGACGATATGCAGTATGATATACAGTATATATGATTTTACATATAAAAATGAATGATATAATAATCATGCCTTCAAAATTCCTTACTACATAACCCACTAACTCAGTCCCACTACAAAAACGATTTTTATACTCCCCTAAAATGAAATAGTTTTCCAATAGTACTTCATAGTATGATGATTCCCCATTTCTTATAGCTTCAAAAATTAGAAGATCTAAAAAAGAATCACTTTAATTTGATTTTTAAAATAATCACATATAACTTCAGCTTCGTAAAACTTGAATATTTTTCAGTAAGAATGTTATACATTTGTAAATTATCATCCTTTACACATTCATAGTATATATGATTTTAATACATAAAAAATATGAGTTACTAATCATATTTCTCCAAAGAGTGTCTAACACTATGACTCAAATTCCACTACAAAAGCATTTTTTAAACTTCCCCAAAATATCACACCACTGACACTTCCGTGCAATTATACAAAGCGAAAAAAATAACTAAATTTATTTTAGTATCTTAGGACTTTTGTAAGCCTTCGACAATCATCCAAAGTTTTTTTCCGAGTTCTTTTGGATCTTCAGAAGCACCCGCGGGAATGAAATTGCCCTCATCAGGCTCTAAGCCAGAAAAATTCGGATGAGACGAAAAAGAGAAATTTTTACGGCTAAAGATTATATTATTTTAAAAGTCATTCATAAAATATAATTCAAAATATATACATTTCAGATCAAGATATAATGACACGAACTTGGATTTCTGTTTCTTGTGGCTTACAATGTCTTATCCTTGATAAAACAGTGGATCGTTTTTGAGCAAATCTTTCAGAAACATTTTTTTTTTTTACATTTATGATTATTAATGGATTTGGAACCGTGTTATGAAGCTAAACCACTATTGAGCTCAAAGCAATAGTCTTTGAAATAATCTTCAACTTAGTTGTGTCATTTTAGATCTCAATGTAAAGGCTTTTATTCGCTATGTTATGGAAGCTAAAAAGTTTGTGTGCCACTAAATTTTGGCTCCTATGTATTGTAAAGGATTACTGTTAACATATTTAACCAATATTAATAAAAATTGCCTCACGCGTTCGAGATTTTTGGTTTCGTTAACTTTGCAATAAAAGTTACTTCTCAAAATCATACATAAATGTGCGTTTCCTGAATCCTAACATGCTTGAAAATTTTTACTACTAATGCTTCTAAAATATTAAGCAAAGTGTTTTCAATAAGGAGCAGCTGTTGTGTTTAATATATGCTTCAGTAATTTTATATGTTCACATGACAGAAACATTAGTTTACACTGAGGGATGTTCTGAAATTAAAGTCATATCGAATGTAATTGAAGACATTAGTATTACAGAAAATGGACAAAGATTTTTGCGCGTTTAGTTGACATTAAGACAGTTCTTAAGCTATTGTCTATATATTTTTAATCAAAAATTAGTTGGTGCACATTTCATGATTTTTTATCAAAGACAGTAAAATAAATTCTTGTTTTAAGTTGTTTGCTTACTTAATTTTTACAGTTCAAAATCATTTAGAACAATCTATTTCAATGCATCAGTTCCACTTATTTTATATTAAGACAAAGAACTTAACTGTAACAGAATGCTTTAAAACTAGTAACAATAGCCTCGAAGGACCTCATGAGCAGGGATTTATTGGAACCAATCACCGGAAAGGGAGCAATTCCTGACTGCGTAACTTCCTTCACCGACTGACCAACTTAGCGAAAGGACAATTCTGCCGCCACAGTGTTAGCACATACTGATTCGCTTTGTTTAGCTTTGCCGGCCGAGATCAATTGCGCCGTTTGCGAAGAGTACCTCAAAAAATAATTTCTTCATCAAAAGAATAGCTTATGTATATTGAGAGCCTTCAGAAGCTGCTGATGACTAGGGAGAGGTTCTCATGTATGCCGCATGCACGTACTAGTTTTCACAGGAGTGTGGACTGTTCGAGGCAATAGTTTTAATCATTAAAATATGTTCTTGTTTTTCCCAATTTACATCCCAGTTTACAGTTGAAATGTGTTTATTATGTTGGAATAATGCAAATAGCGACCGTCATTACTCAAAATGTGAGTCAGTGATACTAATTGTGAAAATCAGCTGCAATAAATGGCAACATAATTAGGGTGGGGAGAGATGCTGATTCTGTTTAACAGACATTCGTCAAAAATCGTAAGTTAACGTGAGAAGTTAAAGAGAAAAAGGCTTAGAGCTGTTTTCAATGATTGAGTAATATACTCTTTTACTCAGTGAAAGTTGAAAACTAGTTAAAGTTTCCATTTCTGATAAAGTCACTTTGATCTGTTCCACGCTTTCTCTCTTTCAGCTTATTTCATGCTTCGTCTATCTTTGTATCAAAAAAGAGGCGTTATGTGCGAGAACATACTAATCTCACTCCCTTTGTTTTCCTTTCGGAGGTTGCCTAAGGCTTTATTTTCTCCTTCAGCCTTTCTTTGAGCTTTATCTCTCGACGGAGATAAAGCAAAATCATGATGTGGCGTTAGCTTTAAGGAACCCATTCAAATCACACCCATAGAATACATTCAATATAGAATGCTCTTAATGTACTTAGATATTTGTGAATCACGCAAAGATTTACTTTGTTGGTTGCGTTTTTGTGTACTGCTCTATATTATTCTCTTACAGGAAGGAGTTGATGCCCCCCCCTTTTTTTTTTTGGCTTTATTAAATGCTGTAATTTTTAGAATCTTGAATGTGATATTTTTAAACTCTTTCTATGGTTTTGTTTAACTCGATGGGACACAATATCAGAATATAAAGAGTTATATGCTTTATACACATGAATATGTAGATGTATGATAGTGTATGTCCTATAGAAATCATCATACATTACCATATTTGTCTATTGCTACTAATTACTGCATGAAAATTCTACTTCATTAATTTATATATCTATACTGGTCATCTAAATTTATGCTCATGTTTTATATAAAAGCACTTTTTTCCGAGCATTTAAATCTGATTTTAAAATGACTTCGTTGATTTATATTTTTAATCCACGATACTGAAATGAATTATTTAACAATTTGTAAAATTTATGAGAACATATGGTGTACGTATTAAAACCAACATGCAACAATTAAAAGACTGCTAAAAGGAATTTACTCAATATTACAATTAAATAAGAGAAACTAGTAATTATGTGTAAAGATTATATTTAAAATAATAATTAAAATAATATTTTACGTTTAAAGGATCCAGTTAGTTTTTTCCGCCAGTTAAACACATGTTAAAAAGGAAGTGATCCATAAAAGAAAGGCTTTATTAAAAATTTTGAAAAAGTTACAGTGGTAGAATATTAATTCTGTTGACGTTAATAATTTTTTAATATAAATCTGAATCTTTCAAAAATAGCTAATTCACCGATGGGGTCGGGGGCTCACGCAAGGATGGAGATTATACGGACTCGTGGCACCAAGATTTCATGGTTGAATCAGCTGTCTTCCGTCAATCGGTGGTCACATAAAATCAGGTGCACTGCCTGTAGAAGAGAATGAAGAGAAAGAAGAATGGAGAATGAAGAGGAGAAAGCACTGTATAAATGGAGTAATACGTTTCTTCGCATTAGAAACATCCGAACACAGCATTAGAATTTACAGATAAAAATATTCTAAACCAAGAAACAAAGAAAATTGTAACTTTTTCGTTTTCGGTGTAATTTAACATGTTGTGAAATTGGACTTCTGAAAATGAAATTGGACTTATTTCTATTGTGAAATTGGACTTCCACTCACGCGCAAGTTTACTGTAAATAAAAATTTCTAGTGCATAAAGAATAACTATGGGGTGAAAAACATAACTTTATAAATAGAGCACTTCATAAATTTTTATTAGATATCTTAAAAGAATTTGTGTATATTAGCTTTTCCTCAGAATATAGTTTTAATTTTTTTCGTCTTTCTTGAAAACAATCTCTTGTCACAAGAGTTTGAGAAACACTGTGCATTGTAAATTAGCTTTTTCTGACGAACTTATTTCTATATTTCTTTCATTCTTCGCTGGAAAAATTTAATTTACTCCAAATTAAATACTGTATGCATATTTATGCAACACTTTAAAAAGTAAATAATGATGTGTGTAAAGTTTGCATCTTTTGTACAATATTTTTTTTGTTTGTACGTATAAAGAAAAGAAAAATTTTGTTCTTTTACTATTAATAATACAACTAATATTCAGCCTCAGGCGTGCACAGGTTATAATTCACTCTGGTTTCGCACTTGGGCTTTAGCAAAAATAATTTCCTTTTCTCAAAAGCTCGCTAAGCATGGGACAAAATAAATGAAATTAATAAATGTTTCCATCTTTTCAAACATTTAAAACAGAGTTTTAATACTTAGTGGTACATAAACCGTCATGCAACACTTGGCTTTATTTGTTTTCTTGCTAAACCATCGAGTGCACTCAGTAATACGATATACTGATACTCTAATCAGTAATATTAAAAAATTCCTTAGTAGAAAAATAGGGAATGAAGGTTGTTTTGACACTTTTGAACTGGATAACTTTTTCAAGGGAATACAAACAACTACCTGACTATACTTATCGGGATGACTGGAAAACCATGCAACATATGAGGGGCTAATCTTAGTACTGGAATACACAACTTATTCAAGGGAAGAGACTGGAAGAATATTTAAACATCATTTGCAAAAATTAAAATACGTCCCGAAGTTTTTATTATACATCAAATCTTTAAAAGCCTTAGTTTTTAATCAAACACAAAACGCGTCGTGTAGTGTTTGCATGAGAAATCAGATGATAAATGATAACAGGTAATTTTTGCTAATGAAAAATTAAAATAAATAATGATGCTTATTTAAGACCTCGAACAACTGTAAGATCTTTTGCTAGAATTAGAGACAAGAAAACGTTATTTATTTATATTTTTTTTAATCAAGAAGGTCAAATAGGAGAATGAAATGATTTGATGCGGTAATATTTCCCTCAGATTATTTCAAAGCTGTTGAAAAATATATGTAAAATAATGAAATAGGAAGAATATATAACAATTTTTGATCATATTTCTTTATCATACATCGATAATTCTTTACCATATGCAATGCACTCAGTGGGACATGATTTAATCCCTTTTCGTTTGATGAAATTTCTCCACATGTATAATGAAGTACACTGAAGAGCAACTGAATTAGGTACATCTGGCGTTATGCACTTTTCGAACTTTGGGCCAGCCTGAAAGTGACTTGCAAATGATGCAAGCAGCAGTTTGAAGAAATAAAGAGTGCTGCTCACGGTATCAGTCGTATTCAAAGGCATACTGTTGAATCTGACAAAACCACCCTTGCCAGGGCCAGCCGCCGCGGACAGCAGCGAATGGAAGACCGAGTTCGGCGTCGGCTAGCCTGCATTGTGAGAGGTTGTAACAGTGGACAGACCACCCGTCAATTTAACGGCGACGTACAGAGATGTGTAAGCTGCCACACTTTAGAAAACCATCTCCTCTGAATGGAGTATAAGAGTCATCGTCCTGAGAGAGTTCCTCTGCTGACTGCACAGAACAGGGCGGAACGATTAGCATATGGTTGCGGGAACATCGCCAATGGACCGTCAAGTTATGGAAAATGTTGCCCGGAGTGATGAGTCGAGATTCACTTTGGTACATGCCGATGGCACAGTACGTGCACGGCGTAAACGATAAGAAGCGATGGAATCGTTCCTGCCAGCAGAAAACTTTTCAAGCTGGCGGGGGTGGAATTATTGTCTGGGTACTTTAATGGGACCCTTGGAACATGTGGCATTGTCTTTCACAGGTGAACGTTACCGGTATATCTTTGATGACCATCCTCTCCCTCTCGAAAGTCTTCGAAAGCCCACAACAAAAATTGTCTTTTAATAAGGCAATGCAACGTGTCATCACTTACGCATTGTATCAAGATGGTTGGATGAGCATTCTACAGACCTGCACACGCTTTACTCGCCATCAAAGTCACCTGATCTCAATCCCACCGAGAACGTATGAGATGTAATTGAGAAAGATTTCCGGAACTGCGTAAATGTAGTATATATGGTTGATGGGAGTTTCCTTTGCTTTCGAAATTATATAAAGCTTTGAATTCCGTCCACCTTCCATCTAAACTTAGAGAATTGTGGAAGGAAGTTCAAGAGTTGTGGACAAGTATGGTTCCCATCGCTTCCAGTGTCTTCTAGAGTCCATGCCAACGCAAATCGTAGCCGCCATCAAAATAAAGCTGGTGGTAGGCGCTACTACATGAGTGTACCTAATTCAATTGCTCTTCAGTGTACAGCCATCTATGAAAAGTATTATTTTATTTTCCCCTGTGCAAGAATTCAACTTAATATATGTCTTCTAGCCTAGTGCAGCGAGATTTTACTGTACAGTAGCTTTCCACAAAGTTTCACCTTGATTATGAGAGGGGTTTCATATAAAATGCAAGTAACGTAGCACTTTAATCTAGACAGAGAAAAGTTAGCTATATTTGTCTCACTAGGGATGGACGCGAGACGAGAAACATTGCTGTCTCGTGTCGTCTCGCAAACCCTTTGTCTCGTCTCGCGTCTCGGAGAGATATTGCCTGTCTCGTCTCGCGAGTCTCGCAAAATTAAGGACTGCGATTTTGCTACCATATTTTTAGTAACATTAATACTATTTTACTGAAAATTAATATTAATAATAACAATTAATTACCTATTACTATATTAGTACATATATTAGTTACCATATTAACTGATATGTGCATTTGAAGTGATGAAAATTCAGATTTAATCCGTATATCTAATGTGACATGACACCAAAAAAAATATTTGTTTTTATTTATTTATTTCCGGAACTGCGTAAATGTAGTATGTATGGTTGATGGGAGTTTCATTTGCTTTCGAAATTATATAAAGCTTTGAATTTTGTTAGAAATCATGCAGAATTTAGGACATGTTGCGCAAATAAAATGTTAACCTAACTAAGCGGCCCCAATGTGCGGAATAGTGAATTCATAAAAGTTTCAATTGGGGACGGGATAATTATAGTGAAGCCTGCTCATCCCCCCCCCCTCTCGTTTTAGTGTATGAGGTATGCGTTTCATAGTTAATCGGGAACCCGGGTTTTACTTGTTCATTCATGCCATCGAAAAGAAGAGACAACACAGAAGACTTGTGACCAGGCTTGCTTCTCAACATGGATCTTTGAATGCTCCGCTGAGACCCAGCGTTTTATTAGCGAAATCGCTCCAGTAAATCATTCACTTACGTTCACATAGCTTGGCTTATGGAGAAAGAGGCATTTTTAATAACTGATGAAACATTTTATTTATAAATATTAATCTACTTAAAGAGAAAAATATGAAATATCCATAAGATTTAATTACATACGTATTCATCCATTTTGATGAAATGTAGCCAAGCAAACAAAAAATCCCAATTATTAAGTACACAATTAGAGCATAAAATATCAAAGTAAGCATACTTGCATCAAATATTTTAAAAAATGACAAAATTTAGACATTTTAAATAAGTTTGAAATTTTTTCCATGAAAAATAATGATAGCATACTTGAATAATTTATTCATAATTCTATATAATGCGTAAAAACGAATTAGACATTAAAACTCATTTGCAATTCAAACCTCATTTTTAAGCCATCTAAATATTTACAAAAAAAAAAAAAAAAAAAAACAATTATCAGAACTATGAAACCGAATATCTATGTTGACATCAGTGATCAGTTGGGGGGTGGGGAGGCTAATTAAAAGAATAAGAAAAAAAAATTCTCTAACAAGATGATTGAATTCCATTGGTTTTTATTTACCAGCAACGATTACTCTGCGCAAATTAATAAATGAATGGTTTCTTTAAAAATATATCATTCTGTGATTATTACATACAAATTTATGCATGGAGGTGGTTTTTTTTCATAAAATTATCATCTAGATAGACTTATAACAGTATATATACAGTGAAACTTTACTAGATTTGATCAAACTTTTTAAGTGGAAAACGTCTTAAACGGAAAATCACTAAGCATAAATGCTAAAAAATATAAACATATTTCTTTTATAAAGGATAATTGAAATATTATATTATAGTTTTATCGTTTCTTAAAATGAAATTTCAAAAGTACGAACAGGAGTGTCATATAGTAACCATCCTTGGGTATGTGTGTCATATAATAGTCATCCCTGACACAGCGTCCATATGAGCTAATGATACAAATGGGTTACAAATATTAAAATAAAAATATTTTTTAAATGTAGCTTGCTCAAATATCTGTAAGTAATTTTAAAATTCAATTTAGGAAACCTGAAAAAGCTTGCAAAGCATTGCGAAACTCAACAGCGGTCAAAAAATGGATTAAAAGGCTTTTGCTAGTAAAAGGGGCCCCAAAGTTAGTGCCCCTGGGCCCCATCTATATAGTCAGGCTTTCGATTTACCGTACTGCCTTTTGTCTACTTATTCTCTTTCTGTCTTCTACTCTTCTCTGTTTTCTTTTTTCCCCCAGTTTATTTCTTTATTCTCTCCTTTGTGTGTTTTGCAAATCTCTCGTGCTGTCCTAATTTTAAATGTTACGTGTTTGTGTGTATTGTAGAGGGCTGATAGTATACCAGGAACGATACCAAAGGAGACGCAAGTTAAACGGTAGAGGCTTCAGGCAAAGTGTACCCTCCCTTCTCAGGATGGCACACTTCCTCAAATACAGCACTGTAATTCTGATTGAAAAGTAATTCGTTTCGTAAATTTATGTGAGACGAGAAATTCTGGCTAGAAATTTCGTGAGAGACCAGACTCTCTCTCGTCTCGCGTCCATCCCTATGTCTCACCTTTAAGGTATCGTTTAGCGTACTTGACTAAGTAGTAGTTTGACGTTATTTACCGCATTCATTTTAAAATATGTCAAAATACACCACTCATAAAATTAAAGCTCTAAAACCTAGAAAAAAGTTAACTGATTTTCTGCAAACTGTAGCGGACACAATTTTTTTTTTTTTTTTCGTGGAAGATATTAATTTAAACAACAAATCTAATTTGAACTAAACAAAGTGTACAATAAAGCAAAATGTTACTTTAAAGCAATGTAACATTTTGGAGAGAGTCTAATATTTAAAAAAAGATTCTTTTGACCTAAACAAAATGTACAATAAAGAATAATATCCCCATAATGTCTTTTGAGGTTCCTGAAGCCTCCTAGCTCCTCTCTAGCATCTTCCAATGATTTAAAATACGTTAATTTTGAAATAATTTGCAAGTGAAGCATCTCTATTATTAAAGTTGTTGTTCATTTATCATTACTTAGTGTACTGTTTTTTAAAGTCCAATTAAAATGTAAAAAATATAAAGTGATACCTATTAGTTATTTCCGTATAGCTTATTTAAACATCGCATCCTTTACATGCCTTGTTCTTGGAATAAATAACGATGCCTATTAGTATTTTCTGTATGGTATGTTTGAAAATTATATACTTTATCAGGAGTCAATATAAATATATTACCTTTTTTATACACATTTCTTTTTTAAAGAAAGCTGTTCATGAAATGTTTTCGTATAAAATTAAATCTAATTTTTAGTCATTATAATAGTCGTATTTCTAAATTTTAATACAACAGCTTCCGTTTACATTTTACGCCAAATGAGATATTTTTATAATTATTAGTTTGCTAAGAAACTGTGAATTTCTAATGGGACATCCTTGTTCTTGGAATTCTGTGGTTTATTAAACACGTGGCAGTTAAAGAAAAATGCTGACTTAAAAGGAAATCTGACACATGTTTAAATAATGAGGGTCCAAAAATAGCTACAGTAGATATACTACTAAATTAGAAAATACTGCTGTAATAAATGGATGTGTTGCTATGGCAAATTATACAAAATGATCCGTAGAATGTCACACGAAAAGAAAAACTGTAATCTGGCGACAGCTTTTAGTGTAGTGTTTTATTTTTCAATGAAAAATAAGTGCTCCATCAACTACTATCCCATACAGACATGATAAATTATCATGTCCAACAGAGCATAGCACATTATTTGTATTCAACTTAAGATCGACATTATAGTATCCGTTCATTAAACATTTCCGTTTTTCCTCAACAACTTCTGTCTATTTATAGCATACAATTTTATCATTTCATTAACTTCATCAATAATAAAGTGATTTACTACATTATATCTTAGGATTTTTTTTTTCATGTACAGTCATGCAAAACTGCAATCACTGGCTAGCCTACCTTATGGGAAGTACGGCGCTTGCCATGGGCTCTATTTGAGAAGGGCACAAATGACTGTGTCTCTATTCAAATAACAAATAAAAGCACTTTTGCTGGAATTTCTATAATGACGGCATTTTTTCTAGAGTTTATAGAAATGCATTAAAAAGGAAAAAAAATTCGTTGATTGAGTTTGATTGCAGTGAATCTTAATGATAAAAACAATTTTGAACGGTTGTTATAACGAAATTTTTGAAGAATCTGTTCCTATGTAAGCAAATCGATTAGGACTTAACACAGATCATTCATATGGAATTGTCCCTTTATAGGGAGTTAATCTAAATAAGCTTTAATGTGTCTGTGTAATGGAGACCACAAGCATTTTTTTCCATACACCCAACCTTTATGGGAACAAATAATAGGCTACCGTTATAACGGTAGTATATTACCGTTATAATAGTTTTGTTTATAGTGGGAGCGCTGTATAGAGTGTCGTTTTGTAAGTTCTAATGCGTAGGAGCAGAGTAGGGCAAATATATCCAGACTATATTTTCCATACAAAATACAAGCTACATTGATTACAACACATTAAAATACCAAATACTTACTGAATCGAAAAAATTCATGTATTTTCAAAATACATACAAAATACATGAAATTAAAAAAAAAAAAATATTTTAATTGAGAATAAGGCAGATTTTCCACTAAAGATCCCAGTTTATTTTATTCAAATATATTTGAATGTGAAAAACAAAAACAATCGTAATGGTTGTGCTAAAGAAAACTTACTATTTGTTTTTAAGAACGGTACCTTCCAAAATGTTACCTATGTAGTAATAAAATCCGAAACTCACCGTTTCTCAGAAACTGCATATGATGCTCACAACGTAATTAAAACAGTATTATGTCAACGTGTGAAAAATGTACATAATTTCTTTAAAAATAATCTGTAAACATTTCAATTTCCATAAGTCACAGTGCGTAAAATAAACCTCCCTATATACAGGGTGTCCAGTACTGTCGGTGCCCAATGACTATTTCCAATACCGTTAGTCAGAGACACAAAAATCCATTGAAAAAATGCTTGAAATTGTCTAATCTATTATATCAGAACAGTAGAAGTCAAATCAATTCAAATTGAGAAATTTAAATTTTTATACGGTCCCTCGGTCTTATCAGTTATATTTAGAAAATTTTTCCTCATAGATTTTCATGCAAAAATTAAGAAAAGATCGCTTTTTTACGACCAAAATTCACCGAGATATGAAGCAGCAGACATTTTGACTTAATAACTTTCCATGTTTAAAAATCTCCTGTTAAGAGACCATATAAACATTGAAATTTAAAATCACAGGTTTTAATTTCATTTTCTGGCATAATGAGGAGAAAGAAGCAAAACTAATTTTAGAAAACTAATCTTTAAGCACAGGGTTATAGTCAGGCTCTTTAAAAATCCATCCGGGGTCTTTTGATTTGAATGATTGACCAAAACCATGTACATTAGTTTTTCTCAATTTCATTCTTTATACAACCCCTATTTTGCAGCTCGAAAATTGCTCTGCCTTTAAGGAGCTGTAACTCGGTAAATTTTAGTCGTAGAAGGACAATTCTTTTTTATTTGGGGGGGGATGAAATTGTAAAAAGGAAAGTTTTCGAAATATAACTGATAGGACCGGGGGACCGTATAAAAATTAAAGTTATGTAATTTTTACAGGCATTGGTTTATTGGATTCGATTGTTTCTGATATAATAGATTATACAATTTAAAGCATTTTTTCAAATGGAACCATGTGTCTGATTAATGGTTTAGGAAATAGGCATTGGGCACCGATAGCAATGGATACCTTGTATATTTATTAGTTGTCGATTTCAATTAAACATTTGAACATAAATCAACTCAGCCTAATCAATTTTATCATAAAATTTAAGTTTCCTCTGAATTTTAAAATTTTATGTAGATTTAAATGTTCTGCACATTATCGAACTTTCCAATTTTTATATCTGGCACTGCGCTTTTTCTTTGCACTGATCTTAACTTTTTCAGTTCCATCTATAGAAAAAATTTGAAAATATTTTAATCTAAGAATTGCACACCATGTTACGAAATTATCCAGAATGGAAGCTTAATTCATATACTATACTATTACTCGCGGCTGTCTATATAACGGTCTAAGGTTTGGAACGGTTTTCTCCAGATGTAACGAGAATACAAGTTAGAACCCCTTAAATTGTCCTCCACCCAAGGCACCCCGCTTTAAGTAGATAGCCTTCTTGTAGATTTATCTGAACCACAATAACCAATAACCCATCTTATTACTGCAAGACACTGACAGTCTTATTTTTTTGTAACTTAACAACACAATACAAATTGTTTATAAATTCCTTTTAAAAATCCAATAAATACTGCTCAAACATGTTTTTACTTCTTTTGGCTTCATTTATATTTGTAAATCTAGAAAAAATCCTATATCGAACATTATTATACTACTCTTTTAAACAGGAACATGAAATGATTGATTCCTTTCTTATTTAGTTGAATTTAAAGATCACAGTAGATCCTAACACTTCTTCCTTTAGTACGCGTATTGCTTGTGCAGCTCATAAATTGCAACAAGAGGGGAAATCAGAAATTTTATCATTAAATACCAGCAATTTTATCATTTTCATTCGTACATCCCATCTGTGCAATCTATGGTGTTATGATTAGTTTAACGTCAAAATACAAAATGTATTTTCAGTATTTTGAAAATACAAGATACATTGAAAATGTGTTTTAAATGCATTTTCAAGATACTTTGCTTTTTACAAGTGAAAATAGAAAATACAAGATACAAGCGTATTTTGAAAAATGTATTTCAAATACATCTATTTACGATACTGTCCTACTCTGCGTGTGAGAACATATGCAGGTCTCTTCAAAAAACTGTCTGGCTCAGTTTTAACGAGTGATAGAGAGAACCAAGACGATTTAGAATTACATAGAAATGCAGGACCTAAAACGTCGTCCTAATGGAAATATTTTCTTCTCAAAAGATATTGAGGAGTTTGGTCACTTTCCTTATAAATTTTGATCATAAATGGTTTTATTATCCGAAAATTGCACCGTTGCGAATGAAATCTAATTCAAAATTACAAATTTTAGTTTGGTATTTTGGGAGAAAAATAAAATAAAATTTTATTAAAGCGCCGTTTCGAAATTTTACCAACAATTCAATACCTTTCATAAAGTGACTATTAGCGGGTGTATGAAGATTACGTTTTAGACACTTCATTGAAGTGTAATTCTGATTCGTCTTGGTTCTTCCTGTCCCCATTTACAATTATGTCAGATATTTTTGAAGTTCTCTGTACATATAAGATTCATTTTCCATCTACAACGGCACTAAAAAAAAGTAAAACAAAAAAGAAACACAGATGAGAACTTTTAAGATTTCTATTTTACACTGCCTTTGTCGGTAAGCAACGCATCGTTTGTAAGACCATCATGTTCAGAAATATGAAGATATGGTTTAAAGTAGATGTGTTTCCCAATTTTTAAAGTGAAAAATAATTTACTTTCATTTGGTACATCTTAGAGTATCTTGTGCAACCTAAACGTGCTATCATGCTTTTAAGGATATTACGAATATTTAGGAAGCATGTTTAATACATAATCTTTACATCATTTATTACTGTTTTACTCTCAGATAATGCAACTGCCTCATTAAATCGCTTGACGACATGTTTTCGTTAGAGGTACGATAATGCATTCATGCTTTATTACCAGGAATATATGTGCGATAAAACATGTCACAGTCAACATCTTTATCAAATGACTATTGTTGTCATGACACCAACACATAATTAGACTGCAAATTCCATTACCAGTTTGAATAAGATATTTTAATTCAAGGCCATAGTTTTTAACTATTCTAAATTACTCGACGGTATAAGCAAACATGGAAAATAATTAGTATAATTATTATTAAATTTAATTACTGATTCAATTACATACAATTGGATAAATAACTAAAATAAATTAGAACGAGGGTAATTATTTACCTAGAATAATTTTTCCTGCGTCTTTCCGCTTTTATTTTCATATTCACCTCTTTTTGGTATAACGTACGTTAGTGATAGTATAGTCTTTCATGCCCTTGTCTAAAAGATTAAAAAAAATTGTATGTTAAGCATTTTTCTTATTTTCTAAAAGTGTTTTGTGTTATTGAATGTATGGTTCATTTATTTCGACTTCTTTTTACATAAATAAAAACGTATTGTATAGCTATTTACCTTCTTTCTTCTTGAACAGTTCTGAAATTGCTTCTTAACAAAAGCAATAGACCTTCCAGACTGTTTTAATGTAACCATTCCTTGTGGTTGACATTTTTTAATTCTAGTCTCTTTTTATATAGTTAAATGAGTAGACTTGTCTAAAACTTCTAAATGCCACCAAAGAATATTTTTAAAATTTCTTTTTTCTTTGCAAATGAAAAAAAGAGGAACATATATATGCTATTATATCTCAATCATAAGTTTTGAAATTTTGTGTCATTCTTGAAATATTTTCAATAACAGCAATTGTTTAAAGAATAAATCTAATAAACTGAGTAATAATTGTAACAGTTAATTCAAATATATATATATATATATATATATATATATATATATATATATATATATATATATATAGTATGTATACAGAAAACAAAAATAGATAAATAAATCTAAACAATGCTTTAAAAATGCATAATTTAAACTTTAAAAAAAATTATATTTCTATTTGGAACTAGCTTTATCCTTTTCTTTTTATGTAACTCAGAATGCATGAAATGCCGAAAAATATAAATGTACAAATAAAAACACTGATGTATTATTTCCAACTTATCAATCAACTTATCAATCTATATTGCACAGAAAGAAGGTTTTGAAAGAAAACGACACCTATAAATACTGAAAATAAACTTTCTAAACCCATTGATATTTAGCTATGAAATATTTTGTGTAACAATCTTTGTCCTTTTAGCATTTTAGCGTATACCATGCTATTATAACCAGAATCAACTGGAAACTGAATTTTAAAGACGTTGAATTTTCTTTAAATCCTTTCCTTCAACCACTTTTAATAAAATGCTCAAACCCATAATTTGCTGTAACTTTATTCATTCTTGCCTTTGGGGAATCAGCAACATATGTATCAAAAAAGCATAAAGAATATTTTTGAGTAGCCTGTAAAAGAAAAGAGAAAAAAGACTGTTAGCGTCTTAAAGGTTGTATTATTTCCGAAAAGGTCGAAGAAAACGGTCGTAAAAGTGTCTATTTTTTATTCAAGAAAATTCTATAAAAATAAGTGTATTTACAATTTATTTATTCTTTTTACGATTTTGCACATTTTTTAAACTTGAAATAAAAAATAAATAAATAAATAAATTTTCAGGAGAAGTCAACATTTAGGATTATCGTGATTGAATGTATGTTATCCAGTAAGCAGGGAAAAATTAAAAATATATGTTTTAAACACCAAATGATAATTTTATTAAACTTCATAACATAAATAAATATTAGCAAATTTTTCTCTAACCTAAGTAAAAATATTGAGCTAAGATTGCAAAATGCCTATCGCAAATGCACAAATTTGAGTAGTGCTACCATCTATTATAAAATAATCTAACTATCTCCAATTAAGTTAAAAATAATATGGTAATGTCATTTGTCGTGTGAAATGCGATATAAAAAAATGTCCGTGCATAAGAATTGAATTGCTATAGTCTTTCTGGCTCATAAGTTTTCAATATGCGAGCCTGGAAATAAAACTAGTACCAGAAATGGGGAGAAAAAGCTCAGCTCATGATTCTCAAGGTAGCGAGAAAGGAGTTAATAGTTTGTAACTTAAAAAAAATACTTAGCTAATTCTTATTACTGGTTACTTGATTTTTCGGTATAATATCACGAACATCAAGCAAAATATCAAACAAAAGTTCTTTCATGGACAGGCGTATTGTTTAGAATGCATTTTTTCCCCCTTCGTTTTCCATTCTTTGTAAGTTTTTGTAAGTTTCATAATTATTGTAAGCTTTTGTAGCATGCTAAGCTCATGTGAAGGGCAGGATATTTTAATGGGCTATTAGAGAGATCCTATAATAAAGGCTTAATAAATTTGTTTACTACCAAAGTAGCTGTCACTGGTTACTTTCAAGTCAGTGAAGTGGTTATTTTGAAGCGTTAGAAATGTTGCTTTGCTCGTGATAACTAAAATCGGTTTATATTTTGTTGATTGTTGAAAATCACATTAAAACAAGGACAAAAATATAGTTCTAGATTATCAATTTCTTCTTTTTTAACATGCTACTATTAGTTTTACCTGTATTTTTGTTTCTTTGTTTACAACCGACTCCTTTGAACTCGATTTTGACCCACTTTGAACGGTCAGATTTAATTTAAATTTTGTAGACTTATCAAGGACCGCTTACAATACAATAATTTGATAAGTGTATCCCATTACCCTGATTATGATAGCCAGGATTAGTCATTTTCTTAGAGATCCTTTGCGTGCGAGCGAGAGAGATGGAGCAAGCGCGCGGTATGCATGCGTACCATTTCGGCACTCGGCTCAGCACAATGGAGTAGAACCCCTCTAGCTATTGGTAACTGTATTCAATGGTATGTTTGGGTAGTTACATTTTTGAAATCCTGATGGCAAATCTAAAAATTTTACCTCAATATTGTATATTATTACATGGATGTTTGTGTTTGTTGTAGTCGTTATGAAACTGTTTGTTGATTAGAGACCTATTTTTCCTTTTTAGTGAGCAAGGTAGCATTTAACTGCAGGTTAATTAAATACGTTGGTGCACAGCAGTGTCGTAGCCAGAGGGGGGGCTGAGGATTGTGCTCCCCCCCCCGAGATAGGACCCTTTAATTATTTTTAGTGAGGAAGATAGCATTTAACTGCAGGTTAATTAATACTTTGGTGCACAGCAAGGGCGTAGCCAGAGGGAGACTGAAGGGGCTGCAGCCCCCACCCCCGAAAAGGGACCCTTTACTTAGCTTACAATTTTATATTTAACTTACAGTTGAACTTTAGCTTTAAATTTCATACCCAGCCCACCCCGAAATAAAATCCTGGCTACGCCACTGGTGCGCAGCGAAAATAAATTATCTCACAGTTCGTACTTTCTAACTGAGTGTTCCTTAGTGTCTTATGAGAGATATCGAAAATTAAAAAATATATAAATTTTAAATAAATACATTTGAAAAAAACTAAAAAACACGCTTTAGTGATAAATTGAACTAACTAAAAAGTGAAAAATAATTCTTAATATAGAAATAAATTAATGAACGAAAAATAGTATTATTGTGAAAAAAAGCGTGGGGTGCTTCATATATCAGTTCTTGAGAATATTCGATCGGTACGATTAGTACAAAAATGATACAAAAAATATAGCACAAAGCGCCCGACACTTTTTTCACAATAATACTATTTTTCGTTCATTAATTTATTTCTATATAAAGAATTATTTTTCGCTTTTTAGTTAGTTCAATTTATCACTAAAGTGGGTTTTTTAGTTTTTTTAAACTATATTTATTTTTCACTTTTTTGTTCGATTTGCTGTACAAGCGTGTTTTTTTGTTTTTTAAACTGTATTTATTTAAGTTTAAAAAAATCTCAACATTCTAAATTATTTTCTGGAATGATTAGAATAACTAGGATGATTCAGCAACTTAGTAAGATTTAGTAAGCAATTTTAGTAAGATTTTATTGGCATGGAAAGCTCATACTATCTCCAGCCATTCGGTAAACTACGCGGATTGGGAAACAAACAAATGGAGTGAGTCAGCTAATATTATCTGAGTCTTATTTGTATTTCAGGCGTACTTGAATTAACCACATGGCATTGCAGGCATGCATTTATTTTGTGGCATCTTCTCTGCATTGAAGTGAACGCATTTCAAGTTCAAAATTTATTTCAATAGAGAAAGGAAGAGATTGAACTAAAGGGCGCTTTGGTCGATTTGTAGGAAGAACTACAACTGCAGAGATCTGTAACTTTTCGTGACGAATTGAGAATTAGGTATGCTATAAATTATATTTGCTTATGTTTCGGCTTCTTGACAGTTGAGAGATATTAATTTTTAAAATAGTGATAGTTTATGGTGTAATTTTTATCATCTTTCAGTTTAAAGATACTGTCTTTGTTGACGCCTCTTTACCGAGTATAATAACATGTAACAAGGGAAATAATAAGAAAAGAAGTAAGAAAGATTATATATATATATATATATATATATATATATATATATATATATATATATATATATATATATGTGTGTGTGTGTGTGTGTGTGTGTGTGTGATGATTATATAGACATCTTTTTTTAATCAAAGCATAGGGTAGGTGCACCTGTAATTGACACTTTTGGAGATGATTTATTCTAATAATCTTTTATTTCAAAACTGATACCAAATGGTGCTATCTAGGATCAATTTAGACATTTGTGTTCAATTTTATGCAATTTTGTTTTACCTTCAGAGGGCTTTAGTTATTCAGAAATTCAAATTTTAAACTCAATGCTAAAAAGAGTCTTATTTTCAGTAGCTGGCTTAATCCTGAAGTTAAGATTAGTTCATTATCAACCTCTTTCTATTTGAAGCATATTTCTTTTTAGAAATAATATAAACTGAATTGTATCAGATAATAGTATTTAACACTAGAACCGCGGCGTTTCAGATATACCTAAAACCGCGGGCTGGGTCAAATTGACCCAACTTGCAGAATTCACGTTGCAATGCAACAATTATTTTATATTTCAACGGTAATGATATTAGTTCAATCTTAACATTCATATTAAGTTTAGTATTACATTAAAAGTGCAAAAATATTGACGCTATAATTCTTATTAGAATCGCGTCGCTTGAGATAGGTATACCTAAAACCGCGGTATGGGTCAAATTGACCCGACTTGTAAAATTCCCATTGCAATGAAAATGACATAATGGTATTCTATTATACCATTTATTATGTCATTACCATTCATTTTATGAATGATAATGACATTTATTTAATTTGAGCTTCGGATTCCAGACTCGTGGGAAGTTTGGGTCAAAATGACCCATTCCGCGATAACAAGTATACATATTAAAATCAAAAAACAGATAGAAATTACGAGCTTAAATTTTTTACAGATAATTAATAACATAAAGTTAGGAAAAGTCACAATCTTTAAAAAAAATTCAGTTCGTAACTTTTTGAAAAAAACGGAATCTAATCTGGTTTTGGGTCAAAATGACCCATCCCGCGGTTCTAGTGATAAGTCTGTACGGTTATTTTAATAAATAAATTTACTATTTTAGATGGGGTGTTAATTAATGGGTAAAAAAATGGATTTCACCAGTAATCAACACTTAAACTATGTTATTGGTGTTCCAATCAAGTTCATGATAATTGCATCAAATTGCTAGGAAATGCAGTAAATAATTATTCAGAGGGCTATCTTTAGATAATTTCTGAATTCACAGGGTATCTCAAGAATGTGGTAAAACGCTTTAATTCTTTATCTATTAGAGTTAAGTGGGTAAAGTAGCCTGAAAAAGTATTCAGAAGAAGGAAGTTAAAAAGACTAGATCAGGTAGACCAGTAACTAAAACTTAACGAGATAATTTTATAACAAGCTTTTATTTCAGAACTTTTATCAAATGATGCTATCTAGTACCAATTTAGACATTTATCTTCAACTTTATGCAACATTTAACAGTATCAAAAATTAAAATTTTAAACTCAGTTCTAAAAATATTGTGATTTTCAGTAGCTGGCGTAATGCTTCAATTTGAAGCATATTTCTTTTCAGAAATTTATTTAAATAGAATTGTATCAGATAACTAGCTGAAGTACCCGTCGTTGATAGATTAGTATGTAATGCACATTTCCAAAAAGGCTGAATTTTCTTCAGCATTGTAGGAGTAAAAAGAATGAAAATAGCATTTTTTCCAAAGTACAGAAAGCAAAGTTATAACTTTTGTACGGAAAAAAAGGCCCACTTGCCCTTTATTTCGCCACGTTCGTCGTACAGCAAAGTCATATGTACCATTCGTTTACAAATAACGCATACTTTAATTTGCTATTAATTTAATTTGCATAAGGGGCCGTCTTCATATTTAAATCTGCATCAACTTCGTTTTTCTCAATGGCAACACTGTATTTTGACTTTATTAAACGAGAGAAAACCTTCAAATTACCCTAAATATAAATTTTCACTAATTTTCTGCGATAATTTCCGGAGAAATTCCGAATTATTTTTTTTTTTTTTGCGTTTTTAAGAGACTTTCTGCAAATTGAAAAACGCTATTTGTAGGTTCGCCTTTTATTCTTTTCACTGCCGACAGTTAAAAGAAATAAATATTATTTTCAAGGAAAATATTGTTTCCATCAGTCTTAAAGTTTTTTGTACTGAGAATATCAAGGGTAGAAATTAGACTATTTAGTCAGTGGTCCAAATGACCTGTGAGTTCAAAACTTCCTTGGTTCGTACACTTAATTTAAAGGAAAAATGCAAAACGACTGCTCACTATTTTGAAAACCTTTCTAATTTTGAAATTGTTATTGAGTATTTCCCTTGAAGGTTCTCTTAGACTGGTGAAATGTTGGCAGGAGTGAGGGGCTGCTCTCTGCTCTTCTGACTACAAGCATGAATGTTAATCAGTTACGGTCGAGCTAGAAGAATGGTTTCATGATTGAAAATTTATTTGTTTGAATTTCATGTAAAAAACGCAGTTACTTTTTTGCCGACCCAATATTATCACTGTGTTTGTTATTTCACATTCTTCATTTAATATTATCGTCTGCAATGTGCAATATTCTTCTAAAACTTTTGGGGGTATTTTAATTTATAGTCAGATGAAAAAACTTGATTTTGAATGTTTGATGAATGTTTCGATAAAGTATAGGGAAGTCCAAAGACCTGATGTTTCCAATATTAAAAAAGGTCAAATTCATGCCTGGAATGTTGAGGATGTTAGTTTTTCAGAAATAGGACGTTGTATTAGAAGACATACATCTACTGCATCTAATTCTATACCTGGAAAATATTTTATTTGGGGGGATATGGTAGCGGACGCAACAATAGACGCTTTATAAAATCACCATCAAACTGTAAAAACCTCTAATTTATTTGTTTCAAAATTTGATATTTTTTAATACCGCTATCTTTTACTGTGTTTTTGCACAAAAGAAATCTAACTTACGTTTATTTTAAGCAATTTTCAAAAATGTGTCACTTAATAAATTTATATATGGTCCCTTAACTCAGGAAAATGACACGTTTTATTTAATATAAATTAAACTACTGAACAGAAAAATTTGAAATTTTGCACATTCATGTAGTATTACTTTCTGCATCTATTTCCATCGAAATTTGGCTAGGTCGCTATTCATAATTTTTTTAAATATTAATTTAATAATTCATAATTCATAGTAATATTTTATAAAAATCATAATAATAGTGAATTATGTTTGGGTCGTTTAGTTCTAATAGTAGGAATAAAAATCAGTAGGGATGGACGCGAGGATTGACGAAAAATTGGAGTCTCGCGTCTCGCAAAACAGCCGAAAAGCTTGTCTCGTCTCGCAAAAATCCCTATATCATAATGTTAAAAATGCTTGTCTCGTCTCGCAAAAAAGCTGTAAATCTCTGTCTCGTCTCGCAAAAAGTCGTCTCGCGTCCATCCCTAAAAATCAGCTTCTTATTATCAATATTATCAGATATGAATTAAAGTATGAAAAAATATTTTAACATAGGGGGAGGGGGATTTTGGAAGCTCATAACTCACCCATTTTTAGTTCAAATTTATTGAAAATTGGTATCCAGGGTTAAAATGCGCTAAATTTTTGAAATATGAAGTGAAATCTAGGGGTTTTTATTGAGAATAAAAGTTGGTGCGAATTTTAATATGTAGAGGGCCCTTTATGCAATTTTTATGCATAGCAAATTAAAGTGTTCTTCAATCGTAAAAGATTTGTATCTGTAACTTTGCTCTACGACGAACGACGGCCGAAAAAACTACAAGTGAGCCTCCTTTTTTTTTTCCCGCAGCTGTACGTTGCAAAAATACAACAAGTTAGAGAGTAACTAAGGACTTAGTGAAATTGCCAATAGAGAAAAAAAAGTTTCTCAAAATTAACGTATTGTTTTTGTGAAAAGAGCTTTTAATGTCAAGAGGTAATTCCACGCCTGTAACCATATTTTGTTTTACTCATTACAGGTATTTTAATATCATACCTTCAGAAAACTTTGCGCAAATTAAAAAAAAAATTAGAAAGGCTAATAAACATTTTTTTAATCGACGAATTTTTTAAAAAATCAAATAGATAACTAATATACTAACTCCAGACGCCTTAAAGTTATTCCACAAAAAATGCAATTTTTACACAGTTTTAAAATTTATTCAAATAAAAAAATCCGACATTTATTGTTTTAATCAATATCGATCATCAAGTTACTAGATTTCATTCTATTCTCTAAAGCCGTTTTTGAGGGATGCGAGAACAAACATTTACACGACTTTTCCAAAATCTATGAAATATTTAAAACAATTTTTGCATGTACCGTTCACGCCATACTTTACTTGTACTTGTTACTTTACATAATTTCAAATTTCATTCTATTTCATTTCCATTTCTCAGGAATGGAACAAACATTTTCTCGATTTTCACAAAATCTCAAAATCTATAAGAAAGTTTGAAGTACTTCAACGTCTGTAGTTTAAGTTTTGTTTCATTCCCTTCAGTGGTTTATAAATGATAAACAAACACATTTTGAATAAATATTCGCAAAATTTCAAAATATAAACCAAACTTTTAAAAATTCGACAGCTATAGCTTAAGTTACATGTTCACCGATTATGCCACCAAATTTCATTTCATTCCCTTTATTCATTCTTACGTGATGTGTGAACAAAAATTTAAGCATTTAAAATTTTTCGAAAAATCTCAGAATCTAAAAAAATTTTAAAAAATTTTTTGCCTATAGTGTGAGTGACCACCTATCATGCCAACAAATTTAATTTCATTAGCTTTAATCGTCATTGCGTGATGTGCGAACAAATATTGCAGTTTGAAACAATTTTCGCAAAATCTCAAAATCTAATCAAAATTTCGAAAAATCCAGCGTTTATATTGTAGTATCACGTTCACCTATTATGTCATCAAATTTCATTTCACTCGCTTTAGTCGTTATTATGTGATGCACGAAGAAATACTTACGCATTTTGAAACAATTTTTACAAAATCTCAAAATTTAATTAAATTTTTTAAAAAATTTAACGTTATAGTTTATTACCTATCATGTCACCTATCATGTGATCACATATCATATCAACAAATTTCATTTCATTCGCCAGAGTCGTTATTGCGGGATGCACGAACAAAATTTTAAGAAGTTTGAAACAATTTTCTCAAAATCTAACCAATTTTTTTTAATTGGATGCCTATAGTTTAAGTTGAGTGACCATCTATCATGTCACCAAATTTAATTTCATTTGCTTTATGTATTTTTATGGCATTGCACTAAAAATAAATCAGTATGTTTTTCTACTCATTTTTAGGTGCCAATTACTGGGGCATGAAGTGTCAGTTATGGAGCGAAATTTTTTTCGTTAGTATCAATTTCTGGTATCGCCACCATGACAACATATAAATTATAGAAAAAATAGACATTTCCAATATTCTGTAATAAATTATATGCTGCATGACTTTTCAGAGTTCACTTAAGTTTTGAAAAAAAATTGTTTCAAGACAGTTTTTGTAATTGGCAATTACTAGTTAATGCTTATTATTGCTCTTAAAGTGTCAATTACCGGGTGCACGTACCCTAGATGTACATCAGCTTTGAAAATGATAAATTTAAATGAAAACGGTCATGTCAGTCTCAGTGAAACGACAACAGTTATTTTGTAGGCATAGGCCGGTAATACATAAATTTGATCTTTGAACTTAATGAAGAACTCAAAGTCGAAATCGATTTGAATAATGTTCAATTGTGCTGTGCAACATGCAAAATGTACAGTGGCCAAAGAAATTAAGAAGGTAGAGTTATACCCGATATCCGTTCATATCCGCAGATATTTGAAGGAAGAAAAAAAAAGATCCGTTTCCATATTCGTATGCGTTCGAGCAAAAAAAAAAAAAAAAAACTATCCGGGTATGTCAGGGAATTAAATAATGCTCAATTATGCTGTGCAACATGCAAAATGTTTAATGCCCAAAGAAATTGAGTAGTTAGCGATGTACCCGATATCCGTCCGTATCTGCAGATATTTGATGAAAAAAATAAAGATCCGTTTCCATATTCGTATCCGTCTGAGCGAAAAAAAAAAACTATCCGGGTATATCAGAGCGAAAAAAATCACCAATATCGGAATCCGCTGATTTTGCAACATCATTGATTTCTCAGAATAAGAAAAAGAAAGGAAAACACCAAATCATTCTGTCATTATTCTTTTTTTCTAACTAAACACAAATTTTATTGCTTAATCTTTATTGTTTATTATTTTTATGTGAATATTCTTGTATTGCACAAAAAAAAAATCTCCTGTTAAAAGTAGTATTAGAAATTTAAAGCTATGACATTTACTATCGGAGCAACTTCATAAGCTTTTTGAATATTTCTAAGGTGGTGGGCTTTATCCCCACCCGCCATGACAAAAGAGGACCCTCTCTTATTCACGTAACAGAAATTGTAATTTTCCTATACGGCACTAAAATCTTTCTGTGGAAAGCTTAGCTCCCGCCTTGTTACACCACTGGTATTAACACATAATTAATAATGATTTTTAATGTTACAATGCAAGAAAATATTTCGAAACAGCATTTTTTTCTGAAAGCTTCTTAACTGACAGAGATTTATCGTTTATTTCAGTGTCTAGTACAGCTTGTGGCCGAGAGCACAGTGCTCTCCACTGGAACACGGAATGTGCCGGGTTCAAACCGATGTTGCGTACATCGACCTAGCCGTTCAGAGTTTTCCGTGTTTCTCTCCAAAACTCCCCGTGAATACGGGTCAGGACGCCTTAGAAAGTCCTCCGCGGAGGGCACCTTCCCCCCCTCCCTCTCGGCCTAGATCCCTCGTGTCGATAAACGGTCGTATTCCCAAAGTGAAAAATCCAACCTATGATTTCATCTTCTGAAATTCTTGATTCGAAGGATTCGTTCATCAGTCATTAATTAATACGAGCCCGTGAATCAGTGCAAAATGAGATTTAAGTAATTTTCAGTGTTTATGTGAATCTCTGCCTTATGAGATTAAATGTAAATACGGGTTAGGATCCCTTAGAAAGACCCTCCGCGGAGGGCATCCCACCCCTCGGCCTTGCTCCCACGTGCATCTAATTGGCCGTAATCCCAGAGCACAGAGATTAAAGCTCGATACTCCGGTTAAATAATACGCTTTTTCTTTGTGCTCCGAAGCTGTATTAACATCTTGCTAGTTTTTTTATTATTTATTTATTTTATCTTCAACGAAACGATAGAAATTCCCCTCGATTAGTAAAACCTTTCCATATGCACACCCTGTAATGTAGTTTTCACTGTTCAATTTGTCTATCGCTTTTTTAAAAAAACATTTTCCTTCTCGCATCCCTCCCTCCCGTCACAGATATCCTTCGGCGACTTCTCTCTACTAACCCGGGCTTCAAAAGTTTAAGGCGCTCTCTCACAGCCTTTCTCAAAACAGAGATTGCTTTCCGGCAAAGCATGGCGGTCTATTAATGATTAGATTGAAAGGAGAAGCGAGCGCATCCTTTATTTACAGCATAAACTCAGCGTCTTGCTAATTAAAACTGCATTAAAACGAAAGCAAACCTTCTGTCATAAAAGGTACCAGGTAATTTGTGCATCTAATGACTCGCATTATAGAAGGAGAGCCTGAGCTTGGCCGGAAAAAAAATCTTATGTACCAGATTTTACCCGTAACGCGCGCAGTTCAAAGGGATAACTATACATTAGTTTTCCAGACATTCCCTAGACATTTTTCTTTGCATTGAATTTTCCTGTCGGTTGCCATGGATTCGTTGCTATGGTACGTTACTATTTATGGGTTGTCTCGGATCGTGACGTTTACCTTTTCGGGAGCACTTGATTATGAGCCGAATCGCCAATTTATATCAGACGGATGGAGACCTGTTAACCGCATTCATCGTGCGACTTCCATAGTGGGAACAGCTCTCTCTCTTCGGCATCCCGAATATTAAAAGCCCTGCCGCCCTGCAGTGAAGTAGCTTCGTTTGAAAGAGGGAAATAGTAAGTTTTAAATAAAACAGAATCTTAATAGATAGTAGTACGGAATAGTTTTTATATATTTTAGAGTTTTTAAATAGATTCCAGTTTTAATTATTATGGATGGCGAAAACTTCTAGTGTTTTAGAAAACTTGGGAGAAAATCTGAATGTTGTATAATCACTTTATGACGAATTTCGAGGAGCATGAGAACGGCCTGCGGAAATATAGCTCCCTGTGAATACGGGAAATTGTAGATTTTAAATAATATATAGCCTTAATACATAACAATGTTGAATAATTTTTATATATTATATTTTATTATTATTATATAGAGCGAAATTATTTTGGTTTTGTAAACTGACCAGAAAATTTAATATTATATAATCTTTGTACTACGCGATTCGACGGGCATAAAAACGCTTTGCAGCAAAGTATATCGGTGGGAAACAGGAAATTGTGAGTTTTAAATAAAATTCAACCTTAATATATAATAATAATAATAAATAGTATATAATAATAAATAATATATAAATTTTTTAGAAATTTAATTTTTAAACATTGTGAAAATTTCTAGCGTTTTACTAAACTGACCAGAAAATTAATTTTTGCAAAACTGCAATATAAAATTTCATTTTGAAGTTATTTTTGTTTTTAAGAAATTATTTTAAAATATTTTTATTTTTAAATAAGATTTTTTAATGAATTTTTATTAATTATTAAATTAAAAATAATTATTTTAAATTATTTTTAAATAAAATACAGTCTTAATACATAACAGTATTAATGAATTTTTATATATTAACGAATTTTAAGTGCTATATATAGGGAAAATATCTAGTGTTTTAGAAAGATGACCAGAAAACATAATCTTTGTAGAACGCATTTTAAGAGACATAAAAGCCCCCTGCAGCACTGTATCTCGGGGGTGGAGGGAAGGAAAATTGTGAATTTAAAATATAATATAACCTGAATACTTAATAATACTAATTAATAGATATATATAGAGAGAGATTTTTAAATTTTGAACATAAGCGAAAATTTCTAGTGTTTTACGAAACTGACCAGAAGATTTTTTTCTTGTAAAATATTTCAGTATAAAATTTCATTTTGAATTTTTTTTCTTTTAAATAAATTATTTTAAAACATTTTATTACTAAATAAGAATTTTTAATAATTATTAATTAAAAAATAATTATTTTTAAATAAAATATATCTTTATCCATAACAATAACTATGAATATTTATAGATTATAGAATTTTAATTGTTATATATATAGCGGAAATGTCTAGTATTTTAGTAAGCTGACCAGAAAATACGGTGTTATATAGTCTTTGTAGAACGCATTTCAAGAGACATAAAAGCGCCCTGCAGCACAGTATCTCGGGGGGAGGGGGGGTAACGGGAAATGATGAATTTAAAATAAAATATAAGCTTAATACATAATAATATTAAATAATACACACATTTTTTAGAATTTTAATTTTTATAGCGAAAATTTCTAGTTTTATACTAAACTGCCCAGAAATTTTATTCTTGTAAAATTTCGGTATAAAGTTTCATTTTGAAATTACTTTTCTTTTTAATAAATTATTTTAAAACATTTTTATTTTTAAATAAATTTTCCTTTATAAATTTTTAATAATTAGTAGTTTAAAAATACTTATTTTAATAATTATTTTGTAATAAAATGCAATCTTAATTTATAACAGTGATACTTTATATATTTTTGACTTTTAATTGTTATAAATAGCGAAAATGTCTGGTATTTTAGTAAGCTGACTAGAAAATACGCTGTCATATTCTTTGTAGAACGCATTTCAAAAGACATAAAAGCGCCCTGCAGCACATTATCTCGGGGGGAAAACGGGAAATGGTGAATTTAAAATAAAATGTAACCTTAATACATAATAATAATAAATAATACACATTTTTTTTATAACGAAAATTTTTTAGTTTTACTAAACTGCCCAGATATTTTATTTTGGTTAAATTTCGGTATAAAGTTTAGTTTTGAAATTATTTTTCTTTTTAATAAATTATTTTAAACCATTTTTATTTTTAAATAAATTTTCCTTTATAATTTTCTAATAATTATTAGTTTAAAAATAATTATTTTTTAATAAAATACAATCTTAATATATAACAGTATTAGTGAATTTTATATATTTTGTAATTGTTATAAATAGCGAAAATATCTAGTATTTTAGTAAGCTGACCAGAAAATACGCTGTTATCTTTAAATAACGCATTTCAAGAGACATAAATGCTCCCTGCAGCACAGTATCTCAGGGGGGGGGACGGGAAATTGTGAGTTTTAAATAAAATATAACCTTAATACATAATAATATTAAATAATACATATATTTTTTTGAATTTTAATTTTTGAACATAGCAAAATTTTCCAGTGTTATTAATAAACAGCGCAGAAAATTTATTCGTGTAAAATTTCGGTTCAAAATTTCATTTTTAAATTATTTTTATTTTGAATAAATCATTTAAAATATTTTTTAATAGAATACAATGTTGATACACAACAGTATTAAAGAATTGTTATATATTATATAATTTTAATAATACGTAAAGAGAAAATTTGCAGTGCTTTAATACGCTGACGAGATAATTAAATCTTGTAAAATTTTCAGAGTAACGAATTTCATGTTACAGAATTCCGAGTTCGTAATTCCCAAAAATTCATTAAAATGAAATTTCTTTATGACCGCATTTGTAATGTATTACTTCTTTTATACAAATATTTTATTTGTTAGTCTGAAATATTTGTAAAATTTTAGTACGGTTATAACCGTGCCGTTTTTTACGGTAAGTTTTTTCTCTAGTTTTCTTGAAAGCATATTTTGATAATAGTTTTAAATATTTTTAAAGATAAGTATTATGTATGTATTACATATGCATGTATATATTTTCCAGCTAAGCTCAGAGGTCATCCTCTCGCAATATAAGTTGTTATATATACACTAATAGTAGGTTCTAGTACCTGTTTAATAGTTGTTAAATAAGATTGTATTGTACTGTTTTGATTAAGGCAAAGCTGCACGAGGGCTTTCTGCCTAAAGGGGCGATGCTTTGGATGGAGGACTTTTTAAGTGGTTCTAACGCTTATTGATTAGATAAGAAGTTTGGGTTCCTTCTTTACGGGAGGGAGGAGGTGTTGATTGTACTTCATGTGATTATGTTTGAGAGAAATTCGTTCAATAATACTAAGGGACGAAAACAATTAAGAAAATTTGAAAAACAAATGCTGTAATAGTTATATGAAAGCCAGGCATTTTCCCAATATTGCAGGAAAGAAGTTTTTTCCAATAATACTTCGTTTTGAGTTTTTTACATATTATTTACAATAACTATTAACTCTAACGGTATGCGTATAGCTTATCTGACACTGCAAAAAGAGCCATGATGGTTAATGAAAACTACCTACACAAATCTTTTTTTCTCTCAAATTCCTCTCAACTCTCAAATTTGTGAACCTGTTAGAATTATCTTTTAAGAAGCTCCTTTTCTTTTCTTTGACTATAATTCACAGCTTCTATGCTGTGTGTACTGACGTAGAATTTTCCAGAAAGCAATGATTTATTTTTTGAAATTGCACCTTTTAAAATTCTGAAAAGAAAATCCTTTTCTGCAGCATAGGGGAATATTAATAATGTATTTTCCTCGTTCGTTTGAAAAGGATATTACACTTAAGACCTAAATTAAAAATTTTCTTAACTAAATACATCATAATATGCATCATCTTCAGTTTCTAATTAAGGTAAAAAGGAATTAATACATTTCATGGTTGACGATAAACGTATATATAATTCAATCAAATCATCTATATTCATTATATACATTTTTTTCTTTTTTTAAATTTATCTAAATAAAAGATGCAAAAAAATAAATAAAAGAGCTCTCTTTTTTAACCATTTTTTTAGTTAATTTAGTTAATTTAGTTAAATAATTAACCAAGTTATTTATATGATCAATTTTACAAAATTAATTTATTTAAGAAGCGGATGCCTTTTGCGGTGGACTTTTTAAGGGGACAGTTTACTTTTAAGAATGGGAAAATGTATAAATTTTAGATCAAATTTCATAATTTTTAAAAAAATAATGAATGCATGCAGAAACATAACTTTTTTTTCAGTTAACTACTATAACATTACTCTATTGATTAAAAATATTATTTTAGTTTATTATAAAGGTGATAATTTTAAAAATATTATTTTACCACACAATATTGGAAAAAAAAATTCAAGGGTACTTTCCCACTGCGCGCAAGATATCTCAATTAGAATTCCTTTGAACCTCATAATTTTTTTCTAAATTTAACAAGACATTCAAATTAACAATCTGAACTAAAATGGTTTAATTATTTTCATAATTTAAATTTAAAAAAATCATTTAATCTGAAAATTTAAATTACCATAAAAATTTTGATAGTTTTACAATCATAACTTTTTTTCTATGAAACACAACCATTTCATTTTAGTTCATTTTGTTCATTATATTAGAATAAATGCCTGAGAAAAATTTCAAGTTGATATCTTAAATAGTTTTTAAAATATCATGCGCGCAAACTTGAAAAACAGTGTTTTGAGAAAACGCCAATTAAAGTTCAAATTGTTGTTTTGGAACATAAATTTTAATTTTTAAAAGTTAAAAACATTTTCTAATGAAACATTTACTATTTAAGAATAATTTTACGGAGTACTTAATATGATTAACCCAAAATATGTTTTAATATGGCTTAAGAAACATCAGTCTAAAGAAAAGCTCGACAATTGTAAATATGAAAATATATGTACATACCTTAACAAAAGATACATTTTTAGGATATAAAGGCATTAATATTGGTAAAGTACATGTTTTGAAGTTATTTTTTAAACTGTTCTAACGAGTATTTACGTTACATAAAAATCCAGCCAAATTTCCAGAACGTTAGATCGACAGCCGCGCGGTATGCCAGAATCCTGGACCTGAACACTTCAACCATCTACAATGTTCCGTGTGTTTGTTATCCATTTGGCCATGGACAGACAGTCTCTTAAAAGAATTAAAATTTGAATATGTAGACATTTTAAAACATGCTCCTTGTGTCATTACTATCCAGTATAATTAATATGTTTGTATTAGAATTATGTTGGTTCAAAAGGTGCAAAATTAAACAGGGTGAAATGTCATTATCATTCAGTTTGACACTTGGATTGCAATCATGAATGCGTAATAATCCCAGCAAACACACACAGGTTCTCTGAACGTCTATTAACGTTCAGAAAGCGTCTTCTGAACGTTAATAGACGTTCAGAGAACCTATGCGTGTTTGCTGGGTTTGTTCATAATCTTTACAGTAATCATCGAAATAAAAAATTATCAGATAACTCTTTTAGTTCAAAAAAGATAGTTTCCAGCTTTTTAAAAACAAAGATTTTCCAAATTAATTTGTAAAATAGTGAGAAAATGGAGATTAGCCATTTAAGGGCAATCACTGTAATATTTTGATCACTGACTTATTTTTTTTTCAATAAGATACTTCGGCTGCTATTTCACTTCTAGGAGTGACTTTTTACTGTCTCCTGCTTTAGCGTATGAGGCATTAAGCTAAAAGTCATTAAATTCAATTCTTGCAGCTTTCCTTTATTCAGAATAACAAAATTCTGTTTCCTCTTACTTGTCTTCTGTGCAATATTTGTATTTGCTTTTCTCCTTTGCTGAAGGTTGATGAATATTCTACTTCTGAGAAGAAGGAAAGTATTTGTGCTTTCTGAAGCATGCACACTCCTGTGGTTTTTTTTTTGTTGTTGTTGTTGTTTGTTTTTACTGACACAGATAAAAAAAAACCTGCAGAATCTGATTATATACATTTTTTAACAGATTATGAACTGCAGTTTCATAAGATAGGGTGGTGGCATAATATCAGTTTTCAAACTTTGTAGTATTTATTGCGAATACCAGTTTACAATGATGAACTGATGTTCTGACTGCCTTTCCGATGATACTTTAAAATAGTGGGAATAGCGAACCTCCAAGCTCTGGAGGACACTCGAGGCTGGCGTTAATAGCCAAAAATTAGTCCAGTATAGCTAAGATATCAGTCTTCAATAAAGTAAACTAGAACGGGTCCTGTAAATCCTCCTTTATATCTTACAGAGGGTAAATTAAAGCTCAAAACTAATGCTGTGAATCACGGAGAAGACAAAGAACTGTTAAGATTGTTTTATTAAACACGCGCACACACATTATTTATATTTTCTCAATATCTACAACGCATTTCTTTAATGCCATAAGTTTTTTTAGTTTAAATTTTTATCTCATTTGACGATATGAAAGCAACAGAAGTAGACCACTGTAATCTCCCAGAATTCGCTGTAACTCTGTTTTAAACAGTCTTGTCTATATCATACAGATTAACTGGTTTTTCAAGTGTTAGGATTTACTTGTGCCACACATAGATTGAAATTTCAAAAGGAAACACTCCTATGATATTTAAAATCCGGGTTTCATTTGATTAACTATGTTCTCTAAGCTTCTGTAAATGTCCCCTAACTGAAAGAAATTTCCTTTTGAGAGATAGTAGCAGAAGTTCAGCATTGATATTTGATTTGACAAGAAAACTAAAAAGAACTTTGCTTAAAATTTCTTTCGGACGAATGCAGAGTTTACAGTCTTAACTATTATTATATTATTTGAAATTTTTTCTGAACCCGGCAATTTATCTAACTGATCAGCAAACTAGTAGTTCTGATATATTTTTCAAAAAACTGCGTATTATCATATCTCTTATAAAGTAAGCCCTAACTTTGCTATCTATTTAGAAATACAGTCTTTAATGTACAGACACATGACTTGGTTTACTGAATAGAGTATGTTTTTAGATGTGAATTACACTTGTTTAGTTTGTTATGTTTCCCGGCATGTTCAAGTAATATGACCTAAAGTGGGCAGCCATACTGCCGGGTAAAATAACCATCGACTGAAGAAACTCCAGTAACGGGTCCTGTTCATCATGGCAACCCTCCAGACGTTCTTAAAATGCGTGACTCCCCCTTACATTATTTTACTTATTTTTGCGTTTATTGTAACCCATAATGTTTTAATTATAATTTTGAAATGTTCAATTTTATTGTTTGTGAAACTTTTTTATTTTGAAAATTTCCTAAAATAAATCACGCATAGTATGGGATTGCAAAACTTCATTCATTATCTGCAGGTGAATTCAAAATTAGTGTGACCAATTTTAAAAACATTTAACTATTTATGGTAAATTTTAATCGATTCACCACTAGTTTTATTTTACAAATGAAACGTTTAAAGTACCAATTGAACTATTTTTATTAGTGGGAGTAAGTTATGACTCTGAAATTAGGTCCTCAAACCCGTAACGAAATTTTAAAGATTTTTGAAGGATGGTTGCTCAAATTCTGTTATAAATAAAGCATTTAAAAATAAGAAAGATAATTTTTCTGATGGATTACTATCTAAACTTTAAAAAGAAATAAAATTTGGCTGGCAATTAAAAGCTCCTGGGAAAAAATGTGGACTGTTTTGCAAAAGGCAAGTTGGCCGTCAAGCGTTATGGTATAGATGAGAATGGTCCTTCAAGGCTTAACAAAACCATTTTTATTAGAACTAAAGCATAAAATTCATGCTAAATACTATCAGAATAAATTTTGAAGCATGTGGTCGAAGACAGTAAACTTTTGTGCCCTCCTGCTTTTCACGAAGATTCTGCACTAAGCAATACTGCAAGATCAACTATAAAACGGCTGAAAGATAAAAAAAATTAATTTTCTGCCTCCTGGGAAATGGGTACCATTGTCCCCTGACTCTGCTCCTATAAGAACTCGTCAGTGCTTCAGTAAGAACACTTCAAGGCTTTTAAAAGAAATCAAAGAGGAAGTTGGAAAAATCCTCCCAAAAGTGGTCAGAAAAGCTCTTTTCTCTTGACTTAAACGTTTAAGTAAAGTGTACAGTGCTAAAGGAAACCACAGGGAAAATTTCTCGTTAATAACTTAATTCTATAAAAATTTATGATGCTCTGAAATTGGTCACATTATTTTTGAATCAACTTCTATAGTCATAATTACTTCTACATCTTTTATTTTGCCGATAGCAAACAATTTACAATTATTTTCAAATGGAAAGGGAAATGTGGTATCATGGCCAATTATCTGCACGAGGGATCTTCGCAGAGGGGGGGGGGTTGCCCTCCGTGGGGACTTTCTAAGCAATTATATTCAAATGAAGGATCATTTTGCTCTTAGTTGAGGGCAAAATGATCCTTTGTACTCTTTTCGAAATTCCATTTTTTTCGTTACTAAATTTGGGTTTAAGATATTATTAAAATATGTTTGTGATGCAAAATGTAGTTTAAAATATTGTGACAAAGGGACAATGTTTTGTTTAATATTTATGTTATTTTATGCTTCCTCTTAAGGGGATCATTTTGGGCTACCTTCCCCTATATATACATATATATATATGTATGTATGTATGTATATATATGCATATTGTAATAAAATTGTTGTTTTGAACTTCCACATTCCTAAAACTTTCGTATAAATAAAACAATTGAGAATTAACAATTTATAAGGGATTTTGCACTTTTATTCAAAGCATAAGTCTGTTTTAAAATGTTATAGAAGTTATTCCCTAAACTAACGATTATATTTAATTTCTAACTTATTTATTAATTGCTCTTACTTCAAGTAGTGAGATTAACAACGTTTTTGGTCACTGAATCTCATTAAGAGAATTTTTTCCTCGCTGCTATAATTAAATACTTAGTCCGTAATAACGTGAAAGTAACAAAAATTTGTCGCTATAGTTAAATGCATTTAATGAATTAAAGTATGTAGCCTGAAAATGATTCATTATAAAATGATCAAAATCCATAGACTGAAAAAGTAAATTTAGATAGTGTAAGAATATGAGCAGTTTTTGGATGCACTGCAAAATTAACTCAATAATATAGAAGATTCGGGCACAATAATATCTTTGCATTCGGTTTCCAGTAAGCAATAATGTATCGTAAACGGACGGAAGAAATTATAAGAAAAGGCTTCATAGTTACTTTTTTGACATAGGACCAGATGTAGTTCCTGGCGGTGACTATAAAAGTAAGAGATCCAGCGTTTTGCTGCAGCTGTACGGGAAATATATGATTTTTTAATTCGTAAAAGATATATTTAAAACGAGATAGGTAGTTCATCGATAAAAAGTCGGACAATAATTCCTACTGTTCCTTTCAAGGAATCAAAGATTAGACAGGGTGTCACAGAAAGGTGGTAACAGGCTTTAATTCTTTATGAATTAGAGATAAGTGGGCAATATAAACTGAAAAAAATGTTCAAAATGAGGTAGGAAAAAAAGGCTACTAAGAAAAATTCCTTTCGATAGTTTTCATTTTAGGTTACACTTTTTAAATTTGTACACGATCCCCGTACAAAAAAATCCAATTAGTAAAATGTGCCCCCTGCTCTAAGGTTATGTACACGTTTTCCGCCTTTCAGTATAAAACGTCTCAGAAATATCTTTTAATAAAGACGGTATGGGGCTGTACATGAATTTGAATGTGAACGTTTATTGTTAGAGAGCGGAAAAGTATTTTCTTTTGTAATTCCTGCACGACCGCTGAAACGCGATCATCTGGCGTGAATTTTTCTTTTCGATAACCATTGAAAAGTGGTTGAAGCCACGATATATTTAACTTCATATCTCTGACACTTTTTAGGATATCATTCGTTGTCAAATTGTGTATAACACCTCAGTAGTGTATGGAGCACATTTAATGATTTTTTTTTTTATTTTTTTTTGTACGAGAATCGTGTACAGATTTAAAAGTGTTGATTTCCAAAAATTCGTGAAAGGATATTTTTCTTCACTCAGTCTTTTTTTCCTACAACATTTTTAGCAATTTTTCAATTTACATTGCCCCTTTACCTCTAGTAGATAAAGAATTAAACCGCATTACCACATTTTTGGGTCACCCTGGTACAATTCAAGCGTAATTATAGAAACAGAAGAAATTTACGTGTCTAAAGAAAGTCGAAATACTTCGAAGGGAAAAAAAATGTGAAGGACAAAGTAACTAAATTAGAAACTTAATTTGGCTTTATATTTAGGATTTGAACAGATCTTTAGCTGCCCTGAAAGAGCTGCTCCCTCAGTCCCCTCCCTCTAACCCTAGCACTTCTTGTAAGTACGGACCGTTCAATTCGCAATTAAATAGTCATGAAATCCAAGGTCATGATACGGGTACAAGAGGAGGGTGTTGCTCGGGGGTACAGTCTGGGTTCGAAAAAAAAAAATGACAGTTTTTCGACGCATCTAACTCAAGATTGTTCTCTCAGAACTGAAGAAATTTACTGGTAAATTAACTGCAACTTCCTATGAAGAAACGTTGAGCGATGATTTGGTGCTAAATTGATGAAAGAAGTAAATCATGCCTCAACGTTTCTCCATTGAAAGGTTGTAGATAATTTAGCACTATTGTATGGTGAAATGTTGAACTACTTCTGTTAACAGTGTATACGTGCACTAATTTTCAGAAAAGTAATAAATAAAATTTATAATTATAAGATCAGCGCATTCAAAACTAGCCGCAAAACAGAAAGTATCATCAGGCAGGGGTAGCTTCAGAGAGGAGGGACATGGGGGCCACAGCCCCTTCCGAACATTCTATTCCAAACTTCAGATTCGTACGCTTCACGATTACACAAGTTCAATTTGCATTTTGAATGATTTATAAACTGTCTAATATGTTCAATAGACCCTCTCCGGAAATTCAGCCTGGAGACGCCCTTGTCATCGGAAATGCTGAACATTTGTGTTTTCTTCTATTTGTTTATGCAAACAAAGGTGCACTTCAGGGTAATTTCTCCACCAATAAAAAAGCTATGTTTGATATATTATTTGTTTATTTATGTTTTCATTTTTCAAAAACCCTGCTTCCTGCCTCTTAAAGTTGTTATATCAACTTTGAAGTGCTAGAAAAGTGTACTATTGGTATTCATTTTTCTATTATAATCATTTCAAAATTAGTTTACCCGAAACTTTTGCATAGCGTGATCAGAATTATTTCGGGTATGATTAATGTGCTACGCTTTTTAAATACAACTCTTACCCCACGTATTATGCAATATACGTTTTGTTTGGAGTGTAATTTATTTGCAATAATGTCTTGACGACAGCACGTTAAGCATGATTATGATGAATCGTGCTTAACGTGCAGAATTCATCATAATCAAGGAAATGTGTTGAATATTTCAAGGAATTTCAGTATTTAAAATTAACATTTACATTTTTTGCTGCTTAAGAAGGAAATTTAGGTTGTTAAAATGCAGCTTACGGTTTTGTGTTCGAAAAGTTATAAACGCTGGCACTCGTGAAGGGATTCTTGTATCTATAAACAATGCACTTGTGAATGAAAAAATTACACTAAATGCTGTCATAAAAATGGATAATTCAAAGGGCAGTAGGTGAGGTGTCACACCTGAATTTGCCGTTCGAACTTGAATGCTGGTTTACGTACATAAGTGAAATTTTCGAAAACACTGAAACAGTCAAATGCTAAAATTACAATAATGTAGCTTTCAACTGAATATAAATTTCAGTGCATAAAGAATGTTTTGTAAGTAGTTTATTCAAATTTTAGCAAAATTTCAAATTTTCATAATTTTTTTTCTGCAAAATTTCTGTTTTTTATTTGTGAATATTACGAACCTTTAAATATAACCCTTTTTAAACTCAGTAAATAAGGAGCAATGTATATCTAAATTTAAAAAAAAGAAAAATTCACTAAACTAAATATAATTATAAAGTAAAATCTCAGTAACACGAATTTCAGAGGACTGAAAATCAAATTCATGATTCTGAAAAGTTCGTTTATTATGAACGAATTCATATACATATATATATATACATAGATAGATAGATAGATAGAGGGGGGGGGTTAAAATGATTGCTCATCTGCTGTATCGGTGCTACCTTGTCAAGTTTTTGGCTACAAAATAATTCATGAAAATACTGTTTTTTGAAACAATACTAAAGTTAAGTATTTTACTAAAGAAAGGAAAAAATATTAAATGTTAAAATTAAAATTTTACCAAAAAACTATGATTTTTAAACCTGCTACTTTTAACCCATATACAAATGCTTTTAAAACCTATCGCTTATCTAAAAAGATTTTTGTAACCTGATGTAACTTTTATTTTAGGGATCATTAAATTAATCGAAAATAGTATATATGCCACCCCACTCCCCTTCGATGACAAACCATAGTAAAATATCGCAGTTTAAAAAATAATAAACATAAAATAAACTCTGGGACATAATAATAAACATACAATAATATCTTGGATATAATGATACGGGTAAAGTTAAATTAAGCTAAGGGGTGTCTTAATCAACATAACACATTAAACATACCTCTTCGAAGTTTGCAGAAAAAAATACAGCCGAAGCTTGTGCTCGCACGAATAAATCTAAAGGCTATCATAATAGATCATATAGTTAAGATTGACAAAATAAAATGAGGTAGGACTGATTAAGTAATTTATCCCAAATAATAATCATGAAATGCTACAAAAATGCTGATAATCAAGTCAACTAAAAATTAAAAGCTACGTATAAAACACAGAAAACTAATTAAAAGCTATAGTTTTTCATTACTTTCTCTGTGTCTACATTTTTGAAAATTTTTATTTGAAAGATGCTGTCTTTCATAATTTGTATGTTTTAGTTAAAACACACAAATTAATCTAATCAGATTCAGAAAATTCGGAGTATGAAATCTCAGATGAATCTCTCTGTTATTTATTTCCACGCTAACCTTCTTCGCTTATAAAGGATTGTACATTTTTTTTCTTTGTTCAATAAGTCTTTTTTTTTGTATCGTGTCTTAGTTACAGTGTAAAATTATATGACAAAAGTGTGAGATTAGCTCTCTTTTGAATGTCAGACTGTTAATTCTTTTACTGTGAATCCAAGAGAAAATGCTAAAATTCTTTCAATTACAGTAGATGTAATAGGTACACTTAAAATCGACAAACCTAATTCAACTATGATGCGAGAGATGACACTAGTCAACTATGATACGCAAATTTCTCCACCAAAGCTGAGGGCTCAAACTCTCTAAATTCTCCCAAAAAATTTTTCTTTCCCACAGCCGATACTTTTCACTGTAATGAACGAGATCTTTTTTAGCTGAATACTGTCCAACTTCATAAATGAAAGTTAAAAGTTAAACCACCAAGTAGATCAGATCTTTTCAAATTGCCTCCTTCTGTCATGGGATTCAAAATATCTGCTGCAAAAAGAATTATTCCAAGATCAAATTCTTTTCTTTTCTTAAATTTATCAAGGATTAACTTTTCTTCAGAGTTTTGTAAGGGAGACCTTGATGGCTGCTCTGAAAAGATATTCTTTAACCTAAACTGACTATTGACTAAACGGATATGTGGATCATTTGACTGAAAGCAAATAATTAGCTTTACTATTGGCTCCAAAATTTAAACCATTTTCCCAACATGACTCCAAAAATATTCATCGAGAAGCCTTTTTACAATTAAAAGGGTATATGAGGAGCTTCATTAATTGTCACATTCTGCAAAAAAAACTTGTTTATTTTTCAGCTCTCGAAATAGTGCATGTAACTCATTCATCTAGTTTTATCAAGGAATTTTAATCCCTTACCGGTCGTAGTATTTTCAAGAAAATAGTCATAAAAGTAGGGTCATATAGGAGAATTATGGTTCAAAAACAAACAACAACTTAATATTTTCTGAAGTATGAAAGATAAAACTCTTTAATTTGACATGAAGTAAGATTAAATAATCTAGAAATTATTCAAATAATTACTTTACATAAAACTGAATTATCATTAATTTTATTTAAATTATTGATTGGGCAATTCTTTTCAAATTTTGCCTAATATGGATCGCCCCGCCCCCCATTTTTATAGTCATGCATATTAAAAGTAAATAATATGCTAAACTATGATTATTTAGCACGCAGACAGATATTTAATCTAATATGCTGTATCTAAGGAAAAAATTCATTTAAATAATAAGATTATTTTTGAAGAATGAATTGGGGACATTTCATAAATTCAGTGTCCATTTAAAATAGCTTCTTTTTAGTCAACTAGAGCATTATTATTAATTAACAATATAAATGAAACATAATTAATTTCGTTTTAAATTGCGAAGAAATAACTGATTTACTTAAAATTTGGTCTTCAACTGCTTGTTTTACCTTTTTGCGCAATTACTGAAAAAAATTTCTGAAATTGGAGACGTTTGATCACCTTAATCATAATACACAGCAAAGTATTCCTGCGCTTCACGTACAGTATGAATTCTTTGTATCACCTTCTTAGAATCTTCTGAGGAGAATTCTTTTTGCCACTTTATTACTGCAGCTTCTTAAATCTTATTCTCATTGTCATTAGAAAGTCTTTTACCACTAAACAGTTTCAAATTAGCTCTTTTTGCATTTGGGGGACTTTCTATATCTCCCAGTTAAAGTAAAATATAATATTACAGTAAACTATAACAGTTATAGTAATATCCAATATTATTTATACAAAAATAAATACAAAATGCACGTAAAATATCAAGAAACATCACTGACCAAGAACTACTCCAGTGACCCAGAATTACCCTTGTAAACTGGGGGTAAATGAGCATACTTTTAAAATTAACTTTTAAAGTAATGAAGAAAAGGTACACGTACTTATGAAAAGCTTGTATCATCTGCAAGTAAAGAACAGCGAAAACAAAATTATTTATCAAAAATATTTCACTGACATGAATCTTTAAAAAAAAAAATCATTATTTTCAGAGACAATCCTTTTTGAAGATGTTTTTGTAGTAGTGTAGTATTTTTTTCTCTTATTTGCTTTATAGTTACATTGTTTATGAATTTGATATAAGAAAATAGAATGGTCATGCATGACTTTGCTATATTTAGCTTTTTTTAAAATGTTTTAGTGAATGTTTTATAAAGTGAGTGATCATTATTTGCCCGGAAACAGCACTTGCTCGTAATTATGCAATATGAACGTTCGCACTCCTAAAAAAGTATTCGATCAAGAGATAAATTTCCTATTTTAGATTTGCGAATAATAATTGAGTTTTTGAAAAACGCACAACTGAACAGAAATGTGGAAAGACATACTTATACATAGCCTAATTCATATTCTATGATAAAGAATTTCTAATATACGAAACCAACGTGGGAAATTTATCTCTTGCTCGAATACTTTTTTTGGAGGGTGTACCTGTTTTTTTATTTAAAAAATATTGTATAAAAATAACTTCACGTACAATATATGCATTCTTTTAAAAGTATTTTTGCCCATTTTTTTCGTACTGTAAAAACAACGCTTTTGTTAATTATATTTTACTGACAATGCATCATATACAAGATCTAAAATCATTTAATGTAATCATGATATTATAAGTTGAAGGAAGGGTATCTAAAGTGTGGGGTTTTATATTTCACCTAAAAATTACACTTAAACCATTACTACAATAAGGTCGAATATACCAGAACGTTGGACAGAGTGAGTGTACCCCTCCGATATACATCATGAAAATTGTGAAATATTCAGCTACTATGTTATTAAAATAAATCATTACTCACCATGAGAAGGAGGCTGCACGTGGAGTTTGAAGAGGTCCTACCTAAATAACCAACCGGTGTGAGATTTTTTTTCACAGAAATATTTATTTGTGATTTTTTTGTTGTTACTAACTGAAAATCTCCTCTTATGAGTAAATTTAGGCATATTTCTGGACAGAAATGTAAATACCATAAAATCTTTCCTGTATTTTATCCTATCTAAATTTCACAGAATTAAACTTTATTAGATAATATTAGATACGTGATAATGTAAGTATTTATACCATACAAAAAATCAAGACTTCTATTTTAACCCATTTATGCCTAGTGTCCCTTTTTTCGGACGGCATTTTCGCTATTAGTCGAAAACGTTATTTATTTTTCCTAGCCTTTGTTCATGAGTATTGAGCCTCAACTCTACAAAATATTTTAACATGACCAAGTAGGATTTTGATATTTCGATTTTTATGCATAATGATTTTAAAAGAAATCATCCCTTGTTCAAGAAGTTGGGATCAGAAATTTATCTATTATTTCTGTTATCAGTAAAAATCGAAGAAAGTCGCAAAAATATCCAGGCACAAATGGGTTAAATAACTAAATTTTCTATTTCCGAAAAACTTACTTTAAGAACACAATTTACAACAGGCAGCATATAACACTAAATAGAAGTCAGTGGCGCACCTCTAAGATATAGCAGAAAAGGAGTGTCATGTGTGACACTTGAAAAGGGGTGCAGCTTTCTATTGCTAGATAGACGCAATAAAAGAAGCGTTACAAGTACGATCTCATCGTGTCAAGGATACGTGGCGACAACCATTCTTCCTTCTATACCCATCGTTGCTTCCCGTATGGGTACTTGGATGTTTATGATGTAGGCCAAACGTTTACTCTAAACAAGAGCATTGAAACAACCAGGTCTGAAAGCAACGATGAAAACAGGAGAGAGAATCGCTACTATCGCCTCCTTGAAACGATAAGAGCGAACATGTTGAAGTCAACAAGGCACTACTTATTGTGACCAAAGTTTGTGGCAGCTTTTACATTTGCTTAATCAAAGACCACAACACAAACCATTGAAGAAAGAATAGTCATATACAAACGAAGAGATCGGTGCCGTTCTTACTAAGTAAAATAAGTGCAATTTTGTTGCCTGCCATGGGCGCTACTTTACCTGCGTATGCTATTGGGAGAAATAAGAATTATAATGGTTCAGTACATTTACTGTGGAAAGAATTACTAAAAAATAAATGGCTTAGAAATCTTGCCCTAGTTTTTAAAGCATAAATATTATTTATCCATTTTTCAAGTTATGTACAGCTGCGGAAAAAAAAGTCCCACTTGCTCTTTATTTCGCCGTCATTCGTTGTACAGTAAAGTTATATATACCATTCGTTTGCAAATAACGCGTACTTTAATTTACTATTAATTTAATTTGCATAAGGGGACATCTTCATATTTAATTCTGCATCAACTTCGTTTTTCTCAATGGCAACCCCATATTTTGACTTTATTAAACGAAAGAAAACCTTCAAATTACCCTAAATATAAATTTTCACCATTTTTCTACGATAATTTCCGGAGATATTGCGAATTCATTTTTGCGCGTTTTTAAGGGACTTTCTGCAAATTGAAAAACGCTATTTGTAGGTTCCGAACTTTCCGCCTTTCATTTATTTCGCTCGCGAGAATTAAAAGAAATTAATATTATTTTCAAGGAAAATATTGTTCCCATCTCTCTTAAAGTTTTTTGTACTGAGAATATCAAGGGCAGAATAGAGTATTTAGTCTGTGGTCCAAATGACCCGTGAGTTCATAACTTCCTTGGTTCGTACACATGACTTACGGGAAAAATGCAAAATGACTGCTCACGATTTTGAAAATCTTTGTAATTTTGAAATTGTTATTGAGTATTTCCGTTGATGGTTCTCTTAGACAGGTGAAATGTTGGCAGGAGTTAGAGGGTGCTCTCTGCTCTTCTGACTACAAGCTTGAATATTACTCAGCTATGGTCGAACTTGAAGAATGATTTCCTGATAGAAAATTTATTTCTTTGAATTTCATGTAAAAAACGCAATTCCTTTTTTCCGACCCAATATTATCACCGTGTTTGTTATTTCACTTTCTTCATTTAATACTATCGTCTACAATGTGCAATATTCTTAAGACTTTTGGCGGTATTTTAATTTAAAGTTAGATGAAAATTTAGACAGAAAAACGTGATTTTGAATGTTTGATAAAGTATGGGGAAGTCCAAAGACCTAATGTTTCCGATATTAAAAAAGGTCACATTCACGTCTGGAAAGTTGAGGATGTTAGTTTTTCAGAAATAGGACGTTGTATTAGAAGACATACATCTACTGCATCTAATTCTATAGCTGGAAAATATTTTATTTGGGGGAATATGGTAGCGGACGCAACAATACACGTTTTATAGAATCCCTATCAAACTGTGAAAACCTCTAATTTATTTGCTTCAAAATTTGATATTTTTAATACTGGTATCTGTTACTGTGTTTTTGCACAAAATAAATATAATTTACGTTTATTTTATGCAATTTTCAAAAAATTTTCACTTAGTAAATTTATATATGGTCCCTTATCTCATGAAAATAAGATATTTTATTTAATATAAATTAAACTACTGAACGTAAAAATTTGAAATTTTGCACAGCCATGTAATATTAATTTCTTCATCTATTTCCATCGAAATTTGGCTAGGTGCTATTCATAATTTTTTTGAATATTAATTTAATAATTCGTAATTCATATTCATAATTTATTAAAAATCACAATAACATTAAATTATTTTTGGGTCGTTTAGTTCTAATAGTACGAATAAAAATCAGCTTCTCATTATCAATATTATATGAGATATGAATTGAAGTATGAAAAAATATTTTAACATAGGGGGAGGCGGATTTTGGGTGCTCATAACTCACTCATTTTCTGTCCAAATTTATTGAAAATTGGTGTCAGGGGTTAAAATGAGTTAAATTTTTGAAATATGAAGTGGAATCTAGGGGTTACTATTGAGAAAAAAAAAAGTTGGTGCGAATTTTAATATGTAGATGGCCCCTTATGCAATTTTTATGCATAGCAAATTAAAGTAACTTTGCTATACGACGAACGACGGCCGAAAAAATTACAAGTGGGACTTTTTTTTTCCGCAGCTGTACATACTGTAAAAGAAGAATAATGTATTATTTCATTTTTAAAAAAGTAGACATAAATAGGTAAAAAATATCATTTTGTGAGATTTTAACTAGTAATACACTAATATAAAGGGTGTAATAAATAAGATAAAGGGTAGCTGTATGTATATAATCTTAGTTTTACTTTAATTAAATTGCACATATTTAATTTATAAAATTATTTAGCTCTTTATGTTTTAAATATAGATACCAATTATATTTTAAAATAAAATTCAAATATGAATTATTTATTGATTTCGAAAAAAAATCACATTGATTAGATTAAATAACATAATTTTACTCTGTGAAAAAGACATAATTACGTGTGCATATAGGAAAAGTATACATTATGAAAAGGTTATAGCATTTGTGAATAGATGTAATATATATATTTGTATACAGTGAAACTTCCCTTAAAGTCCACTCCTGTCCAAGGGCCACCTCTATTAAAGAACAGTATTTTAAGGAACAAAAATTTTTTCCATAGACACAATGTTAATTTTACTCCTATTAGAAGACCGCGTGTTCTCTAACTATCACTCATAAAGGCCCTTTTTTTCTTTTTTATGAGACTTAAATCCTAAAGAGGTGCACTGAATTCCTGAACAGAAATACAAAGAAACAAATTTTTATACTATGTAATTTGTTCCTTAAAAGAAAGTAACCATTTGAAATAAAAATTGTTCGTGAAAAAATTATAAAAATTAGACAAACATCAATAGAAATTTTTTTTCAAGCATGTATTGAGTTTGAAAATGTTAATAAACAGTTTTGTCTACTTACATATAGGTTTTGATCTTCTTTTTTTTTTGTCTCCCCTATTTAAGGGCCACCCCTCACAAGAACCAATTTTCAATGGAATGGCATGTAGCTCTTACACAGAAGTTTCACTGTATATGAAAAACATTAAAGTTAAGGTTGTTTTTTTCAGATGATTAGTCATTTAAAACAGCTTTTAAAAAATTCAGTAACTTCAAAAATTAAAAAATAAAGTAAAAATCACTTCACAAACTCTGCTTCGCAATCTTACAAACAGTCAGCCGATAAGATTTCCGCGATAGTCAGTAAGTAAAATACAAAACTCTTAAACATTGAATATTTTGCAAACTTTTCCTAATTTGAATTCAGAATGTTAAATCCATTAATTTTGGAAGGAAAGTTCCCTGCATAATAAAATTCCTGAAAATTGCTCAGAGTTTTTTTTATTTTTATAATGAGAGTGACCAGTAGAATTTCTGAAAAGATATTCTGAATAACCTCGAATCTCTGACAAAACTTCTTGTTTTAAAATTGTACAAAAGCATGAAAGTTGAGAATTTATATAAATAATTATTGAATCATTTGTTTAATAAATGTAAAAGAATGTGCAAAACGCTGATTTTTACGCAAGTAAAAGAAAAGGAGGACCAAAGAGTATTAAAAAATTTTGCAAGAGGGGCTCAGACCATCGGTTTTTAGAGGAGGAAAATTATAGGACGTAGTGTCAATTTAGTTAGGTTAATTTTGAATTTTAAGATATGCGAGAAAAAACAGCTCATGCCAATTGGCATTTGGAGCTTTGTATGAAATGCCATTCCTAATTTAAATCCTCATTAAAAGGAAATTTCCGAGCATAGACTGACTCTAGAAAAGTGTGGAAGGAAACTTCCACACTTTTCTAGAGTCATTTCTAGAGCTCGATTATTTAGCATGAGCTGTGGCGAGCATAAATGGTGTGCGGGGGTGAAGGGAGAATAAACCCACACCCTTTTTCCATGCATTGTAACATAAAGTCCACGTTAAAGTAATTAAAAAACTTTGTAAAAAACACACATAAGAAGTAAAAGGAAAGAGGATACGCGTTTCGTTCAAAAATTGTTTTGAACTTCTTCAGTCCAAGCCCTTCGACGTAAAGAACACAGGGAACTGAAAAGAGAAAAAAAATTTTAAGATATGAGAGCGTGCCCCCAAAAGGAATGTTTGCTTCAGAGTGGCTTTTTGTAGCCCGGATCATGTTTTTTTAGAATACAAATGATGGGAACACAAGGACATTAGTTAAATAACTTTGACTCTAAAAATACAGTATATAAATTTAACTTTCAAAATCAGCTGTACATATCGTAATACAACGGATCTGTCAATGATTTGTTAGCTGTTTTGTAAGTAGTAAGCAATTTTTTTGTTTGTTTGTTTTCTTCTTAAGCAGTGCTAGGTGATCCGTTTAGAATATTAGATGCGCAAATCTAAAAGTTATTAACAAGTTAAGACAAAAAAAAAGTGAAGAAAAAAAAATCCAAGATGTTGGAGAAAAATAGCTATATGGATTTTGAGGATGAAAAACTTTTATCGGTCCACCCTAACGCTCAGGGGGCTGACTTTTTCTCTTTTCAGTCTCTTTTTCTCTTTTTTCTCTTTTCAGTTCCCTGTGTTCTTTACGTCGAAGGGCTTGGACTGAAGAAGTTCAAAACAATTTTTGAACGAAACGCGTATCCTCTTTCCTTTTACTTCTTATGTGTGTTTTTTACAAAGTTTTTTAATTACTTTATCGTTTAACACCAGTATTTTGAGTGTTTTTTCAATAACGTCCACGTATTTTTAATTTTAAACATATAGATTGTGACTTTTATTTAATATAAAGATCATTTCCATACCCCCCCCGCCCCCCTCTTACAGGAAATGAGTGTAAACCATCGATTATACATCTGCACATTCTTTATTACTGCATAAATTATTTGTGAGTAATAATTACAAGGAAAAAAAACAGGCATTTTTCTTAAAATTACCTAGGTGATATGTAAATTTTAAGATATGAGAGCGTGCCCCAAAAGGAATGTTTGCTTCAGAGTGGCTTTTTGTAGCCCAGATCATGTTTTTTTAGAATACAAATGATGGGAACACAAGGACATTAGTTAAATAACTTTGTCTCTAAAAATACAGTATATAAATTTAACTTTCAAAATCAGCTGTACATATCGTAATACAACGGATCTGTCAATGATTTGTTAGCTGTTTTGTAAGTAGTAAGCAATTTTTTTGTTTGTTTGTTTTCTGCTTAAGCAGTGCTAGGTGATCCGTTTAGAATATTAGATGCGCAAATCTAAAAGTTATTAACAAGTTAAGACAAAAAAAAAGTGAAGAAAAAAAAATCCAAGATGTTGGAGAAAAATAGCTATATGAATTTTGAGGATGAAAAACTTTTATCGGTCCACCCTAACGCTCAGGGGCTGACTGATCTATGAATATTTTTATACAAATACAATCTTTCAGTAACGAATATTTTCCCACCAATAGGTAAATCCGGCGGAAGAATGTCTGACGAGCAAGTAGTACCTCCAGAACTTGAAAATCATGTCCAAGAGCTGCACGACCTGAAGAAGCAAGTCCAGGTGATGATTTTGATATTGAGAAGAATCCAACAAGTGAATGCCAGTTCCGACGCTTCGCCTGCTATTCACGGTATGGCAGAAACCCTCATCGATATCAACAAGACGGTCAAGCGTAATGTGAACAACGCTTTGAATTTTGTGGACAAAGTTAGTAAAAAAAAGAAGCAATAAGCATGTGTGCTTTCTTATTCTTACTTGGTAGAATTTTCAAAAATTCCTGTTAGAAGTCTTCGTTATTAATATAATGTTTTATTTATGAATTAAATAAAATGCACTTGATGTGTTCATACATGAATGTACTTTATTTATGAATTAAACAAAATGCACTTGATGTGTTCATATATGAATGTACTTTATTTATGAATTAAACAAAATGCACTTGATGTGTTCATATATGAATGTACTTTATTTATGAATTAAACAAAATGCACTTGATGTGTTCATCCATGAATGTACTTTATTTATGAATTAAACAAAGCATATTTGTGACATTGTGAATTTCTATTCGGTTGAATTTTATGCATGAATTAAACTAAAGATATTTGTGAAATTGTGCATTTATGATTCTCTGTACTTTATTCATGAATTAAACAAAATTATTCGTGATTTTGTGTATTTATATTTGTCTTCCAAAGTAATAACACCGCTGGTAGCGCCTAAGGCTGGGTTAGGTTTGAGAAGATTATATATATATATATATATATATAAATATTTTATCGGTATTTCAAATTTTTCAAATTATTGTGAATAATGGTAAAAGACATTTCATAATTTAAAATTACTGTAGGAGATTAAGGAGCAGTAAGACATTTTAAAGAACAAAAAAGAAATCTGCATACAATTTATTTTTCTTTTGTAGAACTTTGAAAAAACAAATTAATATATTGAGACGTTTTAACATAGTTTAAAAAATATAAATTTGATGATAATTATAAAAAGATTATATAGAAAAAAATTAAAAGAGCAAAAGAAAATGACCCATCATTCTGTTAAGTGAAGAAGGCATCTGGCATGTTTTTTGCAGTTGAAGTTCATGCAGAATTTTCATAAATATTCTGTTAAAATGAAGAAGCAGTGAATTATTTATATTCCTGATGTTTATTGCATATTATAATATCTATTTTTCTAACATTACACTTACGATTAACATTAAGATATTTTCATGTAAATTTACATGAATTTCAGTAAAAATTTCATGAACAGAAATAAATGATTCCTCATCAGCTGACTAATCAATCTTAAAGTTCCTTTTTTTCTGCATTTTATTTTGTATTTCTCTCTTTTTCTCATTTTTTACACAAATCACTTTCAAAAAATTGGGTGGTTACAAAGTGCTAAAAATTTTGATAGTGAGCATAGAACTATTTTTTTCGAGAAGATACCATAGGGAGATATGAAGTATGTCCCATCCTCCCTTAACACAACATATCAATAAAACAAATTATTCCCCTAAAATATGAGGCTCTTAGGCCCAATATGATGTCGAAAATATGATGCTTACTAAATGCTTATTTATTAAAGTTACTTTCTTAGACCTAAAATACATTTTAAAAAAATTTTTAGTTATGATAAATGAGAATTATAACTTGCATCTTAAGTATAAAATATTTAATTCTGATGTTCTGAAACAGCCATTTCGTCACCTAAACTCACAAAAATTTTTTACTGAAATGATTCAAAGCAATAACTATGAAAATATGGCTACTAAACCTGATAGAAAAACCAGAAATTAAAAACGATGTTTTCTTTAAGGATAACTGATGAGATGCCCCATACCTTCCAGTTCTTCTCTGCATATGTTTGAATGGGACAAAGAGAAAGAGTGCTTGGGAAAAGTACTCCGTTAGAATTTATTACGGAGATGCAGTTATGTTATAAATTAGTAATAACAACTTCTTTTCAGTTAAAAACCTTTTTCGCTTTTTATTGGGGTCTTTCTTTCCGCAAATGTTATCGAAGACAGCAAGCAAAAGGTGTTTTCTCACATAAGAAATTTTTCGAGAAACAACGAAAAACATTTCTCTGAAGCTGTAATCAGGATAGGAATCTTTTTTCAATACGGTTTTTATTAAGATGTCCTTTCTAAGCCACGATTTATTTTACCTAGAACTGCTCTCAGGGAGACGAATAAAATGTTTTATCGATATACTTTATATCATACATATCGATACTATACGATCATATGATATCATATACGATCATATCATATACGATATCGATACTATACGATCGATATATACATATCGATACTATCGATAATGATATATCGATATATATATATACTTTCGAACCGCTATTGCTTTCTAGCTCCTCAACTGGACCCTTTCTGCCGCTTTTGACAGACATATATCTTTCTAGAATAGGAAGATAGCGCATAATTTACTATACAAATCTCTTCCTTTATACAATAACTATTAATAGTTACATGAATCATATTATAGGTGTTGTATGTTTATACACTCCCTCGCCATATTAATACGACATCTAGACATTTTCAGTCCAAAAACATCCTTGCAGCCATTCCAACAAAAAAATTTTAAGGCAAATATGATGAAGATGTGTTACTACTGTAAAACAGTTACTTATTCATCGAAGTTTTACCTTAACAGAAGAAGGGAAAAGAAAAAATTCTGGAGTGACTCCACCTAGACTGTCCGAACACTTGATTGCAATATATGAGAATTATTTTTCGTAGCCCTGTACAAAAACTATAACGCCTACCCGCAGAAAATATATACAGAGTGTGTAGCAGTGACTTCTAATATACATACCTAATTTGGGGTCAATCGAATGCGCAGTTAAGAGGCTAGCGCATTTTAAAGAATATCCGTACATAGGATGTAATGCGAAAGAATTCGACTCGACCAAGCAATACTGACGGTATTTGAAAGAACTAATTCTCATTGCAGATCATAATGTAGTTCAAAGACATCAGCCAAAATCCTGATATCGCCTTTTATATTCTAAAACAAAATATTTAAATCTTTCGGTAAGCCCATCTTTTGCTGAAAAATAAAGTGCATCTTTCCACTGCCTAAATAAAATATTTGAAAGACAAGGATTAGGAAATTTGCCTTTTTTTAAAAGACAATCTGCTTTACAAAATTTGACTTTATAAAAATTCTTATACGTTGAACTAATACGTTTTTCTTTTAATGAGAAACAAACAAAAAATCATTCGCTCATGTAGGTTCCTCAGAATTTTATTGTTTTCCTTATAAATCGCAGATAACGCAGATAAAGTTGTCAAAGAACATAACAAAATGATCGCCGAAACAGCCATGCCTTTAAGAAAATGGACCAAAAGAATCTCCATATTTTTAAGAAATAGTCCTCTGTTTGACAAAACATACAGAGTTATAAAATGAAAGCACTTCTGGGTACTCTATACTACAGGCTATCGAATTTTCAGCAAACGGTAAACATAATGCAGCAGAGTTAAAAAAGGGGTAATCATTTCTACAGTTATTTTCTAAAGCAACATTCTGAAAAAAAGGAAAAAAAGTTCTTTTATAAAGTAATCATCAGTCTTAGTTTATCTTTAGATAACAGCAGCTTATGAAAAAGCTTCTAGGACACTTTTCTAAATTTCCTTAAACGCAAGCACTTGGTGAAAAGCTTTCTAGACTGAATAAAAAGAAAAATTCTGAAATAACTAACCATTTCTTCGAAAAATGAGTTTGGAAAAAGTTGAAAGTATTAAAACAAGCTTAGAAAAATAATAATCCTAGTTTTTCCACCATAAGCAGTTGATCAAAGAGTACCATTATTCTATTTACATGTTATTTATTTTTATTTTCATGGATGAATTAGCGGAATTCGGAGAAAAACGTAATACATTTAAATATTTTATCATTATCATGAAAATAATTTTGAAGTTTATAAAGAAATTTGGTTGTAGTACTTTCTTACAGGAGAATTTTACTTGGAAAAATACAGTTCCATAACATATTATTTTAAAGTAACGGCACAAAATTTCCGTTCGTTTCCATTTTTTTTTTTTTTTTTTTTTTTTTTGTAGTACAAAACTTTTTTGAAATACTAACTAGCAGATACTTAATTTGCTAGTACTTTTAACGCAGCTGTGTTTATTAAAATCAAAAATTATCGTCTAACAGATTAGTATTTTACTTAATACCAGACAGATACCTTGCTCTAAAAAATTACTTTTTCCTCTGCTGTAATAAATAATACATGAAAGTGTTATTAGAAGGCAACATGTGCTCTAATAAATAAATTTTTCACGTTAAAACTTTTTTGTGATTTCCGTTTGTTTTTGATGCAATCAAAAGTATTGTATTTAATCATTTACAGAGCATCCAATTTTACTTCTTGTATTCTCTTTATATCCAAGAGTGAAATAGGAGCGACAACTTAATGGCAGAACTTAACCAACGTCCAAAAAGACTGATCGCTACTCATAAAAGTTTGTTTCATATTCTTCAATAAGATGTTGATGCAATCTTTATTCTAGTGAAGAGTTCTTTATATTGAAAAAAAGAGTGACATTCTCTGTACAATCCTTCATTTAGTGTGAGTCACTCTAGTTCCAAGGTAGATGTGACCTTATTTAAATGTGACAAGTATTTTTCAAGGAGTGATTATTCCTTGAATTTCCTGCTCTTCACTCGTGAGATCATTAATAATACAGAAACTAACAGAAGCAATGCTGAGTGCTGATATTTTAAAAAATTTTAACATTACTGTAGCATATTTTAACGCAATACAAATAGCTACCCAATGAGATTATTTTAGAAGTAGATAATATTAAAACAAAATTGCCAGTTAGTCTTTTGACCAAATACAGTCAAAGTCATGTAAATCTCAGAATTTAAATTAAAACTATTAGTGAAATATGTCTACAATATTACATGTATATTGGATTGCTTCCAATGTACCTTCAATATATTGAGTAATTTGTTTTAAAATATCAGTAACTTAGCGTAATTACGGGTTCGGGCCCCTTAGGAAAACCCCCACTGAGGACAGACCCCTCGGCCTGTATCCCTTGTGCAGATAATTGGCCGTAATCCAACAAACAAACAAAAAAACCATCAATATCTCAATATTAATTCAATGTAATGTAAGGTGGTGTTAAGTTCAATTATTTACGCGAGGGATCCAGGCCGAGAGGGATTGCCCTCCGTGGGAGACTTTCTAAGGAATCTTAACCCGTATTTATGCGAAGTATCAGAGAAAACCACAGAAAACTCCGAACGGTTAGGTCGACGGATGTGACTTGATTTTGCACCAATCTCAATATTAAAGCAATGGTCTGAATCGTTAGTATGGTTTGCTATTATGAACCTATCTCCCAAAGCACTACTCTCATACAAAGGCTATACTAAATGAGTGGTTAGAGTAATTATCGCATTATAACGTTATGACAACTTTAAATCATTCTAAATATAGAATAGCGTGAAGAGAAAAACAGCATCCAACTTCTAGAATTAAGAAAACATTTAATCCTTGAATGTTTAAAAATTTTCACCTCTTATTCAATATCTTTTTTTAGAATAATAAATATTCACTCAAGGCGTAAAATACCTGAGTGCATACTCTATAAAAGATTGAATACTTGTTCTTCTGGATTTAAAATATTACCTGGGCATTTAGGAGTACCGTGGGTGTGTTTATATTCTCCCTTCAACAACCCAACTGTCACATATACACATATTCAAACAGTATGCACGTTTATAGAGTCGTATACTTCAAGTGCGGTATGCACATGTTCAAAGTTGAATAATCATAGTTTAAAGGTTTAATAATTATGGCGAGGGTAAACTTTTAAATGAAAATAATCATGATTTTATTATCACGTAAACGTTTAACTTACGTAAGAATTATAATATGATTAGGTAAATTTAATACTTAATAAAAGAATGAGGTTTAATTTTTTATCCGTGAGATGCAGAAAAATTAATTAAAATTTCAAGTAAAAACTTTATTCATTGTGTATTGTTTATTCATGGAAGTGTCCTTCCAGGTAAAATCGAAAAATCGTTGTGCCGCTTCATTTTTGATCTTCACAAAATTTTGCCGGCGATATCTACCTATCTTACGTAACCCAAAATATTTTTTATGTCTTAAAAAATTTTGTTCTTGAGGTATAGCCATTTGTTTGTTCCGTAAATCAGTAAAGATCGCCATTTTAGGCTCTTTTTCTAAAAGCTGTAGAATTTGTATTTAAATGCAGGAAGATCATACGGATTTTTAATAAGCTTAAACGATGTACTCTTAAATGTAGTATAAAATAAGTATAATAAAGTAGTAATAAAGTAGATTTGTGTTAAGTTTAAATACAATTTTTTTGGAGATCAAATAGTCGTTCACAAACTAATGTTTTTGTCATTTTAGGAATTAAAAGAACAATGAAGGACTTTCAATAAAAAGCCAAATTTTTTTCTGTTACAATTACCTAACAATACTATTTGCAGAAAAAAAAATCAAGCTGTTACAGATGGTCCTTCATCTTGAAACAACTGCTTAAACTTTCAGAAAATTGAAAAATGTGCTTTTTCACAGCGCAGAAAGCCACGTGGAGCAGGTGATAAAAATCTAATAATGGCATGGTACTAAGTGCTCATACCGTACTTTAAAACAAAGCAAAAACTGTCTTCTTATTTCAAAGACGGAGGTGATACACGCTTTTATAGTAATACAAAAAGCACTCCTTGCTATTGAGAATAGGTTAACTTTTTCATCCCCAAAAACGTTATGTTGGACCAGTGATAAAAATCTCAAAAAGACATGGTAAGAAGCTCTTATACTGTAATTTTAAAAAAAATTGTCTTGTTATTCCAAAAGACAGAGGAGATATATACTTTTGAAGCAGCAGTACAAAAACAATTACAGACATACACCCACTCGCGATGAAACTGAATCATTGGACGGACCCCGTGCTGCCATGATGGATATCTCATTATCTGCCCGAACACAGAAACACAAATCAAATCTTAAAGTGTGGATCTCCCCTGTCTTATGAAATAACAAGACATATTTTTTTTTTGTTTTACATTACAGTATAATTGCTTTTAACCATGCCGTTTTGACATTTTTATCACTTGTCCCAAGTGACCGAGGGGGTGAAAAAGCATGTTTTTCAAATTTTTGTCTAAGCAATTTTTACAGGATGAAGGACCACCAGTAACAGCTCAATTTTTTTCTGCTTATAGTACATATATGTACATGTAATAGGAAAAAAAATTGGTTTGTTACTGAAAGTCTTTCATTGCTTTTTAATGCCTAAAATGGCAAAAAGCATTAGTTTGTGAACGACTATTTGATGCCCAAAGAACTGTATTTAGGTTTAATTTAAATCTATTTTATTATGCCCACTTAAAAGTCCATTCTTTAAGCTTTCCAATAAGCCCTATATCATATTCCTTTTATTTCAAATAAAAATTCTACAGCTTTAAAAAAAAAGCCTAAAATGGCGATTTTTACTCATCCGCGAAGCAAACAAATGGCTATATATCAAACACAAAAATTTAAGAACTAAAAAAAAAACTGTTTTGGATACAGAAGATAGGTAGATATCACCTACAATATTTCGTGGAAATCAAAAATGGTGTGGCACAAAGATTTCTTAAAATTTGTCGATTTTATATGGAATGACCCAGAAGGCCTCCAATACATAAATAAATTTTATTGATAATTTGTTCATACAAATACACAAGTGTTTACTAAATAAACAGAGACATCATGAAATCTTTTTTAAGGTAATTTTTAAAAGCAAAGTCACACCTTCGTTTTTTACGGAGCTTAAATTACTAATAAATTAGTTGAGATCTTATTTGTAGAAAGTTATATATGTCTGTGTGTCATCAAATGTTTCAAAATTAATAAAAAATAATGCTGGAAAGGCACAAATATTTCAGAATGCTGATTTCTTGATGATATTCATGGATATTACTCTTCATTATGTTATAAAAGCAAAATGTTTATAACTAAATATATCCACAGAGGCGCAGTATGCTCGTACTTCTGGGAGAGTTCTGTAATTTTGTAATTTTAGCAAATGTATCAAGTTTTAAGATGTAGTACATCAACATTCGCGTTTTTTAATTTTAATCTCTTTAAAATGAAATCGACAGAGGGATATAAGATTTTATTAAAAATATTTCGCTGCCGTTTCTTTTCAGAAATTAGAATATGTATGTAAAAGTCCATGCGCTCAATATAAGTTAATAATATCAAGTGCAGTTTACAATATGTATTTTATTTCTTTACATAAACAGTATACATTATTTTTTCATGGAATAGGGAATCCATTTCATGGAAGAAAATTAGTTTGAAATTTTATTTTTGTGAATAATTTTATTTTATATGTAAAACCTTTTTTTTAAAAGATTTATCTTTTAACGTACATTTAGAGTAAAATTCTAGACAAAACGGTTTCATACTGGGTTGAAAAAAGTAGCATAAAAATTGCAGGTAAGTACTTACAAATTAAATTGATAGAAAGAAAATTTTATATTTAATTTGTACTAAAAATATAAGAATAATTTTTTCAAATTTCGACTTTAAAGTCAAAATTGTTTCTTTCTTTTTAACTATGAAAAAGATCAAAGAGTTGTTTTATTTAAGAGATTTCGTCGAATTTAAAATCTTCTCACAAGCAATGTAGGAAGCAGTCTTTTTAAAATTTATATAGTATTTTACAATATTTAAAACAAATGGTATATTTAGACATATTTTTATAGTAAAAATCGGGTTTTTTTTGCTGTATTTAGGAAAAGAGGCCCAAAATGATCCCTTTAAGGTTAAAACGTAAATGAAATAACATAAATGTTTAAATAAAAATTTTCCCTTTGCCATCCTATTTTACACTATATATATCTCTCTTTTTGCTTTTTTTTTTTAAAGATGTATTTATATTTAAAAGCATAAAATTAGGTATACGCCGGGTTTCCGAGTTTCTATGAGTTCCATTAAAAGGCACATGGTTTGATACGGGTATTTATTAAGAACTGTCTGGGAAAGATACTTAAACGAGTGTGATTGCATGATAAGTAAAAAAGTCGTTATTGTGTAGCTTGTTGAAAAAATTGTTGATTTATTTGGTGGTCAAGACTTTTCAAATTAAAGTCGAAATACGCCTTAAATATGATATGGCATCGATTATCATACCAGACGCTAATCGGTGTTCTGCGTGAAATTTCGGCTTAAATATTCTTCATTGTGACAATTCGTCGTATCTTAACTACGTACTAGTAACTCGCTTCGAACATCGCTTGTCAATTGGAAGGACGCAACAGTAATGTTTCACCGTCTGGTTCAGCATTGCTTCCTCGCTTTGGTCTTTGAAAAATCAAAGATCAATGAAAGTAAACAAAATGGAAACTGAATGGAACTTGGAATCCTTAAATATTTATCACTGCAAGATTAACAGGCTCTTCTTTATCTTAGTAAGTTTTTACTTGCTTTACATTATTAAAAAAATGCGATGAATAAAAATTTTCTCAAATCAAAAATGAAAATTATAACTCTATCATTTTTAAAATGCAGCCGAATATTAAAAAAAATTTCATAATCCCCGCATATAATGATTTAACACTCGTTCCAACTTAGAAAAATGTGCCACAAAGTAACCGCCAGTGTGGCACCGTGCCGCCGTATATCCTCCTTTGTTTCAGCCGTTCATATATGTTTGGTTCCCAGAAGTCATAAAATCACAATTCGAAAAGTCGAAAAGTACAAAATGAAAAGTACTGCATTATCCAAGAGTAACCATATGCCTCCAGATTTTGTTTTATCAAAATATTCATGTTTTGACAAAGCAGTGTGCATATTTATATCCACCGTCTTGTGTGAATTGAAAAATTCCTAAAATTGTCACGTATTACACAAAAAGTAGGAATTCGAAAAACACAGTAGAAATTTTTTGCAACGACAATAAGCTCGAAAAAGTAACCAGTCATAAAATTCCTTTCTACACTTTCTCTCTCATATCAGATAAAAATTTCATCCAAGATGGGCTTTTGCAGAATTCAGTAGAAAAGTTGCTTGGACGTGTAGGATAAGACGACTCAGCATTCTATACGAATACAAGAGCATAAAAAAATGTCTCCATCCACTCGTAATAAGCATTTTTTTAATGTTTGAGTCAAATCGCATCATGAACTTTAACAGAGTCACTTCGACGAAATTGATCTCTCAAAATTTAAATGCAGTTCCTAAATTTCTAATTTTGTTTGAGATTAACTATTTGTAAATCACAGTTGGCTTTTTTCCAGCAACTTTAATATTTTTATTTATTCAATTAATAACTACCGTATATAGGAAACCTTCGTGATCCCTTATTCCTAAGTGATCGGGAATTAGCTTTCTGCTCTCTCATTTTCTAAGGAAGCCTCTGAAATCTGTGGTCGATCACATTCGAAGCTGCTTAATGGAAATCCCACATTGCAAAAATAAATAAATAAATAAAAAAGTCTGTCAAATTTACAAAAAAAACTGTCAGCCAGGACGTCAGTTTATTTCCGTATGTTTAACAGAAGTCTTTTGCAAATTTATAAACATTTCCAGTTTATTTTAAAGAAATCTTCCGTAAAGTGATATGAAACGGAAGATTTCCTTAAAAAAGAACCGAGAATCTGTAAAAAATTACGGAAGGGACTTCTGTAAAACATACGGAAACATACTGGTGTCCTGACTGAAAATTTATTTTAGTAAGTTTGAGACTTCTTTTTATTTTTGCACTGCAATTTCCCATTAAACTTTATCTAATAAGCGGGATATCCCATTATCCGGGTTGCACATTGAAAATTTATTATAATAAGCTGGAAAATCCGATACAATCTATATTCAAATTAGCGGGTTTTACTTTATAAGTCTGTAGGGATTAAGAATGCGTTTACAAACTAATTGCGTTCAATTGCGTTCAAATTCTCTCTACAAACATTTTTAATTCAGTCTGCGAAAAGCATCTCGAAAAATTATCTCGAAGGAAAAAGTTGATGAAAGGAGACACGAATGTATTGTTACATTTCTTTTTAAAATTTAGATCTTACACATATTCCTCTTTATATAAAAAAATGGCAGTCACGAAATCTCCATGAAAATAGTTTCCTAAAAATCATTTTCTCTATTCAATCCTCAACTTGTGTCCTAAAACAAGAACATGGTCTTGGGCGACAAGTTCAAATTTTAAATGTCCTTATTTCATTCATTGTAAGACTTTTGGTTATATATATAAATATAAACTTTTATCACAGCTACTATAAAATATTGCTTTCTTTTACTTCTCATTTTCTTCTGTAAAACAAATAATTATATATAGAACTGTTTTTAGTGTTCCATCCAGAGAAATTGCTCTAAACGTGTAATTTTCAAAGATTACAAGACAAAAGTTACGTATGGGGAACTACACATTAAATGCACATGTACTACACATTAAATGCAATAAATCCGCACATGGCTTAATAACTATGTTGAAGTATCCAACAATATAACTACATTTTAAAAAGCATTTAAATTTACTCAGAAAAGAATAAATATAAAAAAAAATTTCAGAGAGTAATTTGCGGCAGTATATATACAGAGTTTCCCAGAAACATTCACCTTGACTTTTATTCCTTAACTATTGATCACAGACATATAATAAACTGCAACGATATGCTAAAAAAAGACCAGAATTTTATGGTATTGATTAAAATATTCAGGAGATTAAGTTAAAGCTTTAACTTTTTATAATTGCTCCTCATAAAAATTTCACAGTTAGTAAAATGTGCCCCATACACTAATTAAGTGAGGTACAAAATTTCAACTTTTCACCATAAAAAAGTTCAGAGATATGTTTAAACAATGTTAGTAAGGGGCTTTATCATACCAATAGTAGCAAAAGAATTATGTTTTTTATGCAGTTATTCTTTTCTTTCTGAATTTGTGTACAACACCTGAAAAGAAAACTATGCTCACGATCTTTTTGTGTCCATCGATTGACAGCGTAAAATATTTGTCTTGTTGCTACAAAATCTCGTACGGGACATCATAAGGCTGTTCCGTTTGCTTCCGTACGCTGTCGACTCGGACATGTGAAGTTATGGCAGTTCAGGGTAGATGAAGGTGTTCTCTTTTGAGTGTCTGCTTGCAGACACTCTGCAAGGCACTGGTCGCAGGCACTGGACAAGGCACTGGTCGCAGTTTCTTCATAAAACTTGGAGGTCGCAGTTTCTTCATTGGTTCAAAACTTTGAGTGCTTCAAAAATGCATATTGGGATTCTTGTTTCACAAAGAAATCCCGAAAACATGTCCGGACAGCCGGAGCGATGCGCCATACATCATTTGAGAAGAAGAGGAGCCTATGTCGGGTTTTAGACTTGCTCTCGTGCCCAGTACGACAAGGAGCAAAATTTCCACCCAGTCTTTAGAGCGATATGTCATAATAGAGGCCTTGACCTGGCGATGGATGCTATCTACCATACCATTACATTTGGGATTGTATAAAGTGGTACGGTTTTTTTAAGAACCCAACAATCTGGAAAATTCTTGGAACAAATTGCTTTCGAAATTTTTACCTTCCTGTGATGATTTCCTGTACCCAAAAACGATCTATGCACGTTTGCAAAAAATGTCTTAGCTATTGTGTCATTGAGGTGACGTGTTATTGATGATAGGAATGACACTGACCCAACTTGAATGCTTGTTGTTACACGTTTATATGTATCTAAATTCGCGTCAGGGAGGTAGTGGTCCTACGACGTCAAAGTGGCATATGCACAAAACGTTTGTCATGTATCAAAAAGGAACCCAACCCAGCCAGCCACGATACATCGAATTAACGTCGCCGTCGACGTAGTTTCGACGTAATCATCGACGTTAAAAATCCTTGGATATGTCCACCTGTTTGCCCGTCGAGCGCTGAACTTCTCGACGGCGTATTACCCGCGAGGGGAGACCGTGAGAGATAACAATCTCGCTTAATTACGGCGTAAGAATGGAAAAGGGTGACCGCCAGGAAGAGAAAATCCCCGATATTGGTCGAACACTCGTCGCTATAACGGCGAAGGGAGACAAATTCTCGGAATCCGTTTATAAAATTCAGCTCATAGTGGTTGATTTTACGTGATACGTTGTCGAATCGCTCCAACAGGACAGAGAAAACCGGCTTATATTCGTCTAATAGAAGTCGTTCTTTAAAGACTTCGCAGAATTTGTCGAATTCTGGCCATTTATAAACGTAGTAATTATGCCGCAATTCCAGACATTCAGAGAATAGACAAATACCATTTGCATACGTCGTGAAGGAATGGAAATTCAAACTGTTCTGATCTTGTGAACTTTTGCCGTTTAAAAAAGAAACATTTTATATTTCTATATAATACATTTTAATATTAGTTTGTTAGCTAATAAAAAGTAATTGTTAATTAAATGTGCAGAAATTACAAGTTTTAAATTAACTTCTAGTCCTTTAGATGAAGTTGTAAAATATACATTCATAAAAATTTGAACACAGAGAAAATACATTAAAGAAAAATATAATCTTGATTTTTTGAATTTAATTGATCAGTAACTTGCATAAATAGCTTATGTCTCTATTTTACATTTTAAAGGGTTTACTTTTTCGCCCCGGTACATTTTATGAATTGTTTTTACTGTAGGTATATTCAATAAAAGAGGGGTGGCTACGCTGTTTAATTCAATGTTATAAACAATCTAAATATCTTCATATATTGGTGAAAGATGGTGAAAAAGTAACTTAAAAATTAAATAAAATATTAGTAAATTTAGTTAAGTAAGGAATACAGTTTAAAATGCAATTTTACTAACAGTAAATATAATTTACTTATTTTATATAAAAAAGGTTACTTTTTAACCAATATATGAAAATATTTAGATAGTTTATAAGAGTAGATTAAATAATTTTTTGCACCCTTTTATTAAAAATACCTAATACAGCCAAAACGATTAATAAAATGTACCGGGTGAAAAAATGGAAACCCTTCAAAATGTAAATTAGTGACATAAGTTGTTCGTGCGAGTTACTTATCTGTTAAATTAAAAATCAAGATTATATTTTAACTTTAATATATTTTTGTATATGTTCAAACTTTTAATTTAAAACTTGTTATTTCTAATCATTTAATTCAAAATTGCTTTTCATTAGCTAACAACTAGTAGTATAACGTATTATATTTAGAAATATAAAGTGTTTCCTTTTAAACGGCTTGTGCACCCGACAAGAAGTATGTATTTCTATGCTTTCACGACGTATGTAAATGGTGTGTGACTGACATATTCTCTAAATGTCTGGAATTCCGGCATAATTACTACGTTTATAAACTGTCAGGATTCGACGAAATCGTCAAGGAACCACTTCTATTAGACGAATAAGCCTGCTTTTTTATCTCCATAGTTTATTATAGTTTTCCTGTAATAAAATATGAACAAGTTTTCTATCTACAAATCCCCCCCCCCTCTCACCCTCCCACGAGAAAAATTCTGTCTATTTCATTACACAAACAGTTTTTTATTTATCTCTCTTAATTCTTTGATTTGTTCAATTTTACTACTCCAAATAGGTTTAAATTACATACTAAATGCACACATATTAGTATACAATTTAAAAAGAAAAAAAAAACTTTGCATGAAGTGCTTTAATCTGTTTCATTGTAAGTTATGCCATAATGCAATAATAAGTTGACTTTTGTTATAGTAAGTTTACATTAAGTAAATTCGTGCTTATAATGAGAAAAAATATTTCATATGCCTAAGGTAAACAGTTGATTTTATGCCAATTGTACCTTTACATTTCACTCTATAATACAAATAAGAAGACTTATAATTAGCAATTAAAAAGAAAATGAATAAAAGAAACAAAGCACATAATTATTGGTTAAATAATTATTTAACTCACCTCTAAAATTTTGATGGCTGGAATTAAAATTTGTAGTTACCCCGATAAACTTTAATAACATCACCGGCCAACACAATTTAAAGAGAGCCAGACAAACTTATTAATATGCCAAGCTAACGATAAATCGTGTTAGCATTGAACTTGAAAAATATTCCAAGAGATTCTTGAAAAATATCCACTTTTATAGTTAAAACTATGGAAATTTTACTTTTCTGTGTAGCGCAGCTGAGCTCAGCCATTGACTACACGCTGGAGCGAGTTCTGCCCTTGCATAAAAAACTGCGAAGTACGAGCCACGCGAACCATGAACGAATATACACACAAAAAGGAAAAAAAAAAGCATCTGTTTTCTGAGAAAACGGTTGGGGTGGACATGTCAAAGGTCGTGAGAAAGGACCCCATAAATTCTGTCTCCCCTGCACTGTTTATTCGACGTTCAACTGACTATTATCTAAGCTGAAAAAATTTCTTGATGCTCCATCGTGTTTCTTCTTGGCTGGCTGGGGGGAGGTCTCTCAGACCGCCCAAGCCATGAGCGGAAAATCTGCGATGTATTGACGGATCATAGACCTCCTGAGGGCGACCAACATTAACAGTCGAAGATAGCCGCCTCCCTGACCAAAATCGAACGGCGTTTTATAACGTCGACAACACAATGTATGTTTGATCTCTTTTAAACGCTATTTTTTACTGTAATTTTTCATCGACCTATTTTCGATATTTCGACATCGGGAATACGTAATTTAAACGTGTGTGCGCTTGCTGGGCAAGGGCGACTTGGTGTGCCTATGTATTTTGAATTTTTCACAACGTAGGCAAGTTCTACACCAGTCGGTGATGTCTTTTCTCATCGAAACAAAGATGAATTGCTCTTTAAATAATCTTATTGCTGCACTAGTACAGGGATGTGATAGTGAATGAATGACTTAAACCCAATGGACGAATATCAGCCGGACTACATCCGATGGCTTTTTTTATACCAGAAAAGTTATACGGAACCGATGACGTTCGACATTGAACAAATGGAAGAGGTTTCTCGGCAATATGATAAAATTCATAAATTTTGCCATTCTTCTCTGGCAGAAAACAATACATCCTATGAAGGCATGATTTATCCTATACCCGATCACATGGAGAATATAATTGAACTGAGAGATGACATAGATAGAGCATTGTTGTCCAACATGGATTCAAGAACTGTTCTCGTTCAATTGCTGACGTTTGTAGACCATTTAAATTCACTTATTCGTCAGACAGACAACGAAATGTATCGTTGGTCAAAAAATGTAGTGTATGAATATATGAAATTACTTGGTTTTAATATGGAGTCTGGCGAGAATTGGGACGATGTAGAATAAATATGTATGCTATTCAATAAAAAACGTTTAAAAATGTCTCTGTGCTTTATTTTTAAATCCACCAGATCACGGGGACCACCACCAGAATTGGAGATCTCGGGGCTCGGGACAGTGGCCGCGATCCACACTTCCAGACAAATCTCTGGGCGTTCTACAAACTTCTCGCACCCACCCGACAGAGATGTCGAGCCACACACTTTTTTCAAGGTTTTCAAGGGTGCTTCGATATTTCATCCTGCGCGTCTTCAGATAGATATCTCGGGGCTCGGGACAGTGAGATCGAACCAGCCTGGACGTCGCGAGTAGAATGTGAAAAAATATATATATATATATATATATATTTTCTTTTTTTTTCACGTGGTCGCGATCCACACCTCCAGACAAATCTCGGCGTTCGACAAACTTCTCGTACCCATCCGACAGAGATGTCGAGCCACAAACTGTTTTCAAGGTTGTTTCGATATTTCCTCCTGCGCGTCTTCAGATAGAGATCTCGGGGCTCGGGACAGTGAGATCGAACGTGGCCGTGCGTCGTTCGAACCCACTTCCACCGAGGTCATCGGAAAAAACCCCTCGAATCCCCTCGTTCCTCCTCGGACATCCCTTCCTGCTCGTCCCACCGCGGGGGGAACCCCTCTATTCGTTTTTCTTCTCGCACTCGACCCCGGAAAGACCGGCACCGCGAGTCCTCGACCCCCAGGGCGAAAACCGAGATCCCGGCTCAGTCTTCCGAGGCTTCGTCCTCGACCCCCAGGGCGAAGACTCGAAAACCGAGATCCCGGCTCAGTCTTCCGAGGCTTCGTCCTCGACCCCCAGGGCGAAGACTCGAAAACCGAGATCCCGGCTCGTCCCGCAGTCTTCCGAGGCTTTTTTTTACAGTCGCCCGCAAAGGAACCCGAGCGCCGTACCCCTCCCGTTTTTTTTTTCGAAAACGGGTTTCACGACTTTCCTCCCCCGCCCCGAGAGACAGGAGGGTGGCCCTTTCCTCCGACGGGCCCGGGTTCCTCGGAAGGAGCCGAACAGACACGACCCGGCGCACGGTTCGGTGTCCGACTCGACCTTTTCCTCCGACGGCCCCACTCGACGCGAAACGGTCGGGGACCCGGGGGGGGGGTCCTCCCACGGTTCGACACCCCACTCGACCGTTTCGTGTCGGGGACCCGGGGGGGTCGAAGGACCCCTCATTATGAACACACACGGTATTTCCCACAGTTCAACAACCCACTCGACCGTTTCGTGTCGGGGACCCGAGGGGGGTCGAAGGACCCCTCATTACGAACACACACGGGATTTTCCACGGTTCGATACCCCACTCGACCGTTTCGTGTCGGGGACCCGGGGGGGGTCCTTCGACCCCCCATTACGAACACACACGGGATTTCCCACGGTTCGATACCCCACTCGACACGAAACGATCGGGTACCCGGGGGGTCGAAGGACCCCTCATTATGTTTACACGTGAGTTTAATTACACGCACGTGATTTACTTACACGTGTAATTAAACTCACGTAATTTACTCACACGTGAGTTTAATTACACAACGCGAAAAAAATTTAATTACACAACGCGGAAAAGTTTGAACTCACAACGCGAAAAAAGTTTAATTACACAACGCGAAAAGTTTGAACACACAACACAGAAAAAGTTTAATTACACAACGCGGAAAAGTTTAAACACACAACGCGAAAAAAGTCTAATTACACAACGTGGAAAAGTTTAAACACACAACGCGAAAAAAGTTTAATTACACAACGCGGAAAAGTTTAATTAAACGACGCGGAAATGTTTAAACACACAACGCGAAAAAAGTTTAATTACACAACGCAGAAAAGTTTAATTACACAACGCGGAAAAGTTTAAACACACAACCCGAAAAAAGTTTAATTACACAACGCGGAAAAGTTTAACACACAACGCGAAAAAAGTTTAATTACACAACGCGGAAAAGTTTACGAAAAAAGTTTAATTACACAACGCGAAAAGAACGCGGAAAAGTTTGAACACACAACGCGAAAAAAGTTTAATTACACAACGCGGAAACGTTTAAATAAACGCGAAATACAAGTTATGCACGCAAGGGAACACATAGTATTCCAACGCGAAAACAAAAGTCGGGCAAGTAAGGGAACACACAGTATTCCAACGCGGAACGACAACGAAAAAAAGGAAGACACACAGTGTCCTTTGCTACAAAAAAAAATAAATGTTTTTAAAAAGAATGGTCCCACCACCTCCCGGTAGAACAAAGCTTTCTACCGCACCATTGTTTTGTTAATTTTTTTTTTTGGGGGGGGGGAGAGAAATGGGAAAAGTTCAACTTTAGTCGTAATTTGACACACAAAGTTTACGTCGATCCCAAAAATATCCCGTCACAATAACGGACCGAGCCAACCCATTTTTTTTCACGGAAACGCATTTTTTTACGCAAGTCACAAGAGCGCAGACTTTTATTTTTTTTTTTTAACTAAACCAAGTCACAAGAGCGCACCCCTCAAACATATGGCGCAAAGAGCCCTCCCTCTAAGGTCCATGGACCATTTTCCCAACTATACTGACAGACCACATCATGAACAGCGGAGTTTAATTTATTGACACATCGGTAAAAGCGGAGTTTAAATTATTGACATACGATGAAAAGCGGAGTTTAAATTATTGACACATCGGGCAAAGCGGAGTTTAAATTATTGACACATCAGGAAAAGCGGAGTTTAATTTATTGACACATCAGGAAAAGCGGAGTTTAAATTATTGACACACGATGAAAAGCGGAGTTTAAATTATTGACACGCGATGAAAAGCGGAGTTTAAATTTTACAACGCACGAAAGTTTTAAAACGCGGGTCGAGGCGCCTCTTACACATCGAGAGGGCGACCAGAGTTGAACTTTTCCTTTTTTTTCGATCGTGGAGTTGGAACCATTTGGAGGAAGGGATCGTTATTCAATCAGTCCAAGAGGAGACCCCTCTCTCTGAAAGATTCAGACAAAAGCGAGGGGGGAAGTGGTCTCTGAGCAAACGCTCCCCATCCGAACGCAGAGATCGTCCGAAAGGGGGGAGTCCCGAATCTGATTTTACGTGCGCCGACTCCTTACACACGATCGCACACGACCATCCACACACTTTCACACCGGAGAGAAAAGCGGCCTACACTCTCGTGTAATCTCCCCCTTTTTTTTGGGTGGGTGGGTCAACAGCTCGTCATCGTGTTTTCCCCGACTCGGCGAACTCTTCCACAAGAGAGAGTGACAGAATCCTTCGGGTCCGCAACACCCCGCAAGAGCTCCTTCGTCTCTGGAGCTCTACACAGATTCGACGACAAATCCGTCAGGGTTCGAACCTTAACGAACCCGATCGCTTCGGAAAGGGCTCCAGATCCTCGGGAGTCTCTCTCCTTGCTTCTCAATAGCCGAGTCCTCTCGTCCGCCGCTTTGCATACGGTAAAAAAGCAGCAGCCAGCTGTCGGAACAAGCAGAGTGGGAAAGCCCCACACGGGTGCACACGCACGAACTCGATTCCAAAAAGGGTGTGCACTTTTTGTCGCACGGTTCGTGCGTGGACACGCACGCAACCGGGGGGGGCTCACAACCGACCGGCATCTTCCACGAGAGAGCGAGCGATCACGTCAGAGTGACGGGTAAGCTATGGAAGCCGCCGCACTCTGAAGGTTTCGCAACGCGAGCACCGCTGATGGCTCGTTGGTCCTGCTTCGTGATCCTTGTATCTCCTCTCTCGCTTCTGGGGAACCGATAGCTGTGAGCAGCGCGGACGGTTCGCTTTCGTTCTGACCTACATCCCATCATCCGGACGAAGCGACCAGGTACGTCCAGTAATGGGTCGGATCTCTGTCGCGCGACGACGCGACCGTCCGAACGCGAGACCCGGGCATCCAGACAGGTCATTCATCAGTCCTTGCATCTGCCGCGAGAGCCACAAAAACAAAGACTCGCACGGCCAAAAAAAACCGGGAACCCGACATGGGTCAAGGGTGTCGCTTCTGGACGGGACGGCCCCCGTGGGCGACGTCTTCCACGAGAGAGCGAGCGATCACATCAGAGTGACGGGTAAGCTATGGGAGCCGCCGCACTCTGAAGGTTTCACAACGCGAGCACCGCTGATGGCTCGTTGGTCCTGCTTCGTGATCCTTGTATCTCCTCTCTCGCTTCCGGGGAACCGCCGAAGGGAAGAAAATCTTTTTTTTGTTCAAGCTGCAAAATGCCAATCGAAGCGACAGGTCTCTCCATTTTGAAATCCCCGTCCGAAAGGAGAGACGGACATCCGAACGGGGAGGCCGGACTGTTTGCGCCTCCTTTGAGGTTTGTTGGCAATGTGCCAAAAGAATTTTTTTTTACGAGAGCCAAGTGTCTCGGAGTCTTTTTCCAAATCGGCCCGAATCAGTTGTCTTCCCACCAAGGCATGATGGGGAGGAGGACACCCGCAGGGGGGAGCGACCGCCAAAGGCGGTTTACGCCAACACGCGCCCCCAGGGGAAAAGGGAGGATCACCCCGGACCTAGGGCAAGCACCAGGATGCCGACCCCGACCTCACGTGCTTTATTTATTTCAAAAAATCCAATAATACAGAGCTCCCCAAGGGAGAATACCAAAACAAAGATACACAAAACCAAATTATATATATAAAAACACAGAACACAAAATTACAGAAGAAAATAAATCACAGAGACTTATACCAAAAACAAAACACCAAAGCAATTCATGGAAATTAAAAAGCACATAAGAAACAACCAAAATATTATATATATAATAAAATACAATTGGGCATAGCCTCTATGTTCAGATGGTTAAAAGCAAAGTTATAAAATCAAACCATACAAAGTAGTAGGTACATAATATTAAAACATTTACAAGATCCAAAACCACCATATTTACAAATAAAATATAGTCTGTGCATCATGATACCGGACCCTAAGTAAAAACATCATAACTTACATAAAATATCACAGAACCAGGCGTTTAAATTATAAACCATTATTTAAAAGTTATAATATCACAATTCTAAGTCGATACGGTTAACACAGTACAAAAAATCCCAACACCAGACAAAATCAAACACAGAATCTCAATTATAATACCATAAAAGCACATATTTTCTCTTTTTTTAAATTAAAATTTTAAGATTATTAGCCATTTAAAACAAACTAATCACGCATCAATGATCTATATCTTATCCTCAGGTTCTGATATAAATCTCCTAATTTCTTTAAATTATTACTTTTACGGATAATCTTTAGAAATAAAAGGGGTGCATCTAAAGGAATGCCACATTGGAAGATGCTGAGTCCAGCACTGCAAGGGCCATAGACATAATGCAATGAAACACCCTCCTGCCCGCAGACACACAGACCATTATCATGCCTGTCCAGACGGCGCAGAAAGGCAGGGAAAAACCCTTTCCCAGTAATAAACGGAAGAACAACGTTGTTTTTTATAACTCCCTCAAGATCTACTTTTTTCCTATAACGGTATGTCTCCCTGCCGGTCTCCTCCACGTCCCAGGCAGTTTGCCAAGTATCCAAAATTTCCCGTCTTACTGCTTAGGCATGATGGGGGTGAAGGTAATCATCCTTAGAGGTCCGAAGGCCCCTTCGGATAATTGTCCGCAAGCAGGAGTGACACCAGTGACCTCCCGCCGTTGGCACGAACCCGTTCTCTCCCCTCACCATTCAAAGTCATGCTTGTCCGGACCCTCCTCCCTGAGGCTTATAGCATGCGCAAAGGCATGGGCCCGTCTGGAATCGCCCCGCAGTTGGCACCTTTAGGGCTGGACAACGAAGAAGAAACGGGCCTCCGACGGAGACGACTTGAAGAAAGAGTCCGAAAGACACTGGGATCCAAACCGGCAGTAGAAATCCATGCGAGACAACAGTCGAGGCAAAACTAGGTCGAAGCGGCCACAGAGGGAAGCAGGGCGTCACGGTAGTGGAAGCCCCCCGAGGGGAGCTCTGCATTTATTGCGAACACGACCCGTGAGCCACTCGAACAGCCGAAGTGCGACCAGCCTTTGCAGTGAAACTGCTCAGACTGGTGAAGATCGAGAGAAGGCGAGCGTTTATATACCCGAGGAAAAAAAAAAAATTTTTTTTTTCACATTCTACTCGCAACGTCCAGGCGAATCTCTGGGCGTTGAAGGATATTTTCGCACCCATCCGACGAAGGAGATATCCAGCCACAAAGTTTTTTCAAAGTTGCTTCAATATTTCCTGCTGCCCGTCTTGAGTTAGAGATCTCGGAGCTCGGGACAGTGGGATCGAACCAGCCTGGACGTCGCGAGTAGAATGTGAAAAAAAAAATGTACATATACAGCCTTTTTTGCATTGTTCGAACTAAAGGAATTCCCTCTCCAGGGCTATTCATACCTTGAAGGATTTGTCGCTGTTGCTCGCAATACGTTTTTCCGATATTGTGTTCCGGGATGCCGCGTATTGTGTTTTTGATCACGGGGAAACGATTTGTTGTTTGGGGATGCCGCGTATTGTGTTTGGGATCACGGGGATGCTGCGTATTGTGTTTGGGATCACGGGGAAACGATTTGTTGTTTGGGGATGCCGCGTATTGTGTTTGGGATGACGGGAAACGATTTGTTGTTTGGGGATGCCGCGTATTGTGTTTGGGATGACGGGAAACGATTTGTTGTTTGGGGATGCCGCGTATTGTGTTTGGGATGACGGGAAACGATTTGTTGTTTGGGGGGATGGAACGATTTGTGTGCAAGTCGAGTCAACAGCGACCACTTCTTCATAGTTGTCAAATAGCCTACTGGGTGTTTTATATTTGGCGAACCAACCGAGCGGAAATGTGTTTTTTTACGGTCGACGGACATTGGGACACAAAGTCCATCCGTCGTCAGAGTTTTTATGTTCTCTCAGATCATTGTGCAGGAAAAAGTACCAATCCACTTAAAAAAAAATTATAAATAAAATAATCCACTGTTTGGCATTTTTAAATGATACAATTGCACACTGCGCAACCTTGATGGAAATTTAATCCCGGTTGCCGGTTGCCCCAACTTTGATTACGTACATTTTCCAAGGAAAAAAATTTTGTCATCTCTTCAGCTGGGCAATTTCTTTTTTTGTGAGCCAGCGAGAAATAGACAATGTTTTTAGAAACTTTGAGATTCAAGTTTCATTCCACTCGTCTTGGAAATGTCGTGACAAACTCTGTCCCAAGCCCAATAGTGATATTTTTTTTGTCAGACGTGTGTCGTGATAAATAAAAATTATTCCAAAGAAAAAGATTTTGTCATCTCTTCAGCTGGGCAATTTTTTTCTAAGCCAGCGAGAAATAGAAAATGTTTTTAGAATCTCAAGTTTCATTCCTCTCAGACAATGTTTTTTGAATCAAGTTTCATTCCTCTCAGAAGTTGTTTTTAGAATCAAGTTTCATTCCTCTCAGAAACTGTTTTAGATCAGTTTCATCCACTCTGAAAATGTTTAGATAGTTTAGATCAGTTTCATTCTTCTCTGAAAATGTTTTAAGAATCAAGTTTTAAGAATCAAGTTTCATTCCTCTCTGAAAATGTTTTAAGAATCAAGTTTCATTCCTCTCAGAAAATGTTTCAAGAATCAAGTTTCATTCCACTGGTCTTGAAAACTTGGAAATGTGACAAACTCTGACCCAAGCCCAACAAAAAAAACACAAGTTGAAATATAAAGAAAGACAATCATTTATTTTCTTTACAATTTACAAATAACATCAACTCTGCATTTTTACATTTTATACAGGATATTCTTATCTTAGACCAAAGTTTCAATGATTGAACACATCATCCACCACGTCCGAGAAATCCAGACCCTCATGCCGGGGGGTGCTCAAATCCACGGGTCCGTCCGTCGTCGCCGTCTCCATCACCGGCACTCTGGGCTCGTGATACTCCCTCACGGTGTTTCCGGAGAAACCAGAGTCTCCATTTCTCCGGCACCGAACGTCGAGCTTCGTCACGGTGCCAAAAGAACGGTTCCGGTGACAGGAAGGACGACGACGGCGGCACGAGGAAGTCTGGCTCCGGGGACGAGGGAAATAATTCTCGCAATGCTTCCGGCAACGGCTCGGGGCTCCGCGCCACGCCACGGGCCGCCTCGGCGCGGCCCACGTACTCGGACACGATGTCGGAGTCCAGGGGTGCTGCTGCCGGGGGCTCTTGGGGCACGTGGGGCTCTCGGGGCACGAGTGCGTCGGTCCAGTCAAAGTCCATGGGTTCCGGTGGCGGGGGCTGCTGAAGGGGCACGTACTCTGTCGTCCAGGAGTCCGTGGGTGCCGGTGGCGGGGGCTGCTGAAGGGGCACGTACTCTGTCGTCCAGGAGTCCGTGGCTGCTGCTGGCGGGGTCCGTTGCAGGGGCTCCTGGGGCTCGTGGAACACTGCCGCTGCTGCTGGCGGGGGCTGTTGCAGGGGCTCCTGGGGCACTGACGCTGCTGCTGCTGGCGAGGGCCGTTGCAGGGGCTCCTGGGGCACACGGAACGCTGCCGCTGCTTCTGCTGGCGGGGGCCTTCTGGGTACGCGCCAACTCTTTGGCGATCTTTGGTTGCACACACACATAAAAAAAGAGTTTGGTATATTTAAACAAAGGCTAGCAACACGGAATCAATTTCATAAAAGCAAACACTAGAAATACACAAAATTTTTTATCGAAATGCTTATGTTGTAACCGATCCATAAACTTGAAAATGGAGAAAGTTGAAAACATTGAGATTATCGATCGGTTACAAAAACATAAACATTTCGATAAACATAAAATACAAAAAAATAAACATTTCGATAAACATAAAATACAAAAAATAAACATTTCGATAAACATAAAAAACAAAAAATAAACATTTCGATAAACATAAAAAAACAAAAAATAAACATTTCGATAAACATAAAAAACCAAAAAATAAACATTTCGATAAACATAAAAAAACAAAAAATAAACATTTCGATAAACATAAAAAAACAACACTCACCTTTCCAAAATCGAGGCCAGTGCGGGAGTTGGCGGTGGCTGCTCGAACGGGGGTGACTCCCGCTCCGCGGTGACCAGTTCCGGCGTAATGTCCACAACGTCCTGCGGTATCGCCAACGACTGCGGCAGTCGGTGGATGGAAAAAAAACTTTTGGCTGCAGTCACCAAAATGTATCTGTGCGGTGCACGAACGACATATCGCCTACCGGGTTCTAAGGTATACTCCCAAAAGGAACCTTTTCGCTGGAAAGGAAAGGATCTTTCCTCCAACGTCTGGGTCTTTTTGGGTTTGCCTAAAAAGAAGAGGATAGGCGACGTGGTCGTCTGAATTACATGCACCTCTTCTTGGCGAACAGTCCGAAGACCAAACGTGAAGTTCCCGTTCGCCAAGAACTTTGAGTTATCCATGACATAACTCAATCGGTTATCCGAATTTTGCAGCAAGCGATTGACTGGCTTGCTCAATTTTTTAAAAATGTTTTGCCACCGGAGATTATCTCAGTCGATGCTGTGCATGCGCCCTGAGGCAGCAAAAAATTGCACAAAGCACTGGATCTTACGCTTGCTCCAATCCGCCTTTCCCTCCGAAACAATTTCGGTCAAGAGGTACTTGACGGATGTATTCAAACAATGGGTGACAAATGCCACAAGCGTAGTGGAAAGAAGAATACCTTTGAAATTTCGCGTATTACCCGGGTGATGCAGCCTGGTGGGAAAAGCCTTCTCTAGCGTGGTCGGGAACACGTCTGCTGTTCGGGTGGTACTGCTGTGGTCGTTGGCAGATTCCATTTTGGACAGGACAGGCTGGCTGAGAAGACAGGTCTGGAGGGCGCACCGGACGACTGCTCGGCTGAGGGCGAGAGCTCGCTGAGAAGACAGGTCTGGAGGGAGCACCGGACGACTGCTCGGCTGAGGGCGAAAAGGATACCGGAGCTTGTGAGCGGTCGCTTTTATAGTCGCATCCCAAGAGAACCTTGAAGGACTGTCCAATAACGTTCGAGGTTACACCCACTCGTGCGCGCACGAGTAAAAAAAATTGCGATACCGAGGTTGGTCCGAAGAATGCGACACCGAGGTTGGTTCGAATCCACTCTTCCAAGCCCCGAAATCTCCAAAGGTGTGCAAGGGCACAACGTTGAAAAAAAAAATTGCGATACCGAGGTTGGTCCGAAGAATGCGACACCGAGGTTGTTCGAATCCACTCTTCCAAGCCCCGAAATCTCCAAAGGTGTGCAAGGGCACAACGTTGGAAAAAAGATGCGATACCGAGGTTGGTCCGAAGAATGCGACACCGAGGTTGGTTCGAATCCACTCTTCCAAGCCCCGAAATCTCCAAAGGTGTGCAAGGCCACAACGTTGAAAAAAAAAAATTTTTTTTTCAACGTTGTGCCCTTGCACACTCGCGACACCGAGTTTTTCGTCGGGTCGCTCGCATGAATCCGTTTCCAACAGGCGCCCGAGATGAGCAGCGGCACTTTGACTCGCTCCTTCCCATGCGACGATTGCAACAAAGTTTTTGGACGGCGTTCCTACCTTACCCGTCATCGACGCGTGCACACGGGAGATAAACCCTACAGGTGCACGTTCCTCGGCGGGTGGTGTCGGAGCACCTTTTCCCGAAAAGACCTCCTGCGCACACACGTCCTCCGAGTGCACCGTCGGGAGCGGCCCTTCGTCTGCAGCCAATGTCCCTTTCGCCTTTTCCAAAGGGGACATTTGACGAGACACGTCCGGCTCTGTCACGCCAAGGAGAAGCCATACGTCTGTGGCGTGTGTGAGAAGGCGTTCCCCAAACGATGTCGACTGTGGGAACACGTACGCCACAACCATTTCACTGACCGAGACGGACCCGAGTACTGGCGGCGGAAGATCGTTTGTGAATTTTGCGGAAAAAGATGCGTGTCCGAACGCTTCCTCCGTCGACACGTCCAATGGATGCACCGGGAGGTGAATTCCGACTACCCGTGCCTCCAATGCCATCGAAAATTTTCTCGCCAGGCAAGTCTGAAACGGCACGAAAAAGAACACGACCGTCCGTTGTATCATGTCTGTAAATCTAATAAATAATGTAAAATAAATAAATAAATAAATAATGTAAAAAAAATGAGGCGGTAGAAATTTTTTTCTACCGGGTGGTTTGGTTGGGACCTCATTTATATAAAAACAAATAATTTCATTTTCTCTCGACGATGGATGAAGTTTTACACAAACACATACGAAATGTCGTGTATATTCATATGGGGGTCCTTCGAGTCTGGTGTCAAACCAAGGTTGGTTCCTCAAAGACTCAAAAAAATAACGGGAAAAAGTAAGTCGCTCCGTTTATATCAGAGCCGACCTACTCTTTCCCGTTATTTTCTCTCTCATAAACGTTTACAGAATGTCTTTCTGCCTGAAGAATGTTTTCCGCACGCAATCGTTGTTCCAGCCAAAGATACCGTAGCCGAAAACATATCGACTGGAGAGCGTCAAGGCTGTCAATGTTCGGAATTGTAAATCTCACCAAACACTGACAGTCTTAACCCACTCCAGTGTAGAAGGAAAAGGAATCGAGCAAACGTCGAGATAGCTGCAGGGCAGTTTGGAGCGAGTGAGTGTGCGTTCTCGGGAGAGATGTCTCGGGTTACAAGTTTATTTCATTAATGTCCTGGAACCTCCTAGCTGTGTGTCCAGGTATCAAGATCAACGGATAAAACGTTTGTGAGATGTCTAAGGAGGGCAAGGAGAGAGAGATTATATAGTATTTGAAAAAAAAAAAAAAATTTTTTTTTTCCAGACTTGTAAATTTTTCGAATAAGAGGACTTACTGTGCTTTTCCCCATCACGCTAGCCCACCATAAAAGGTAGGCAGGGTGTAGCACAGAAGATGCGTTGTTGTTTTTTTCTTTAAATAATAAAAGTGTGTGGAGCAAAGAAAAACAACATCCCCAGGAGGCCTACAAACAAAAGAAATCTCCACACACAGTATATTCCAAAGTTGGTCTGCGTCATCCCACAAAAAAAAGAATGACGAGAGACGTCCTCTGTTTGTATCAGAGCGACCGTCTCTCGTCATTCTTTTTTTCTCTTTCACGTCGGACCACCTCTCATGGCGGGCTCTCCGGATCGTAATGACTGTCGGCTACATGTGCCCAGAACATGTTCACCGTACTAGCCAACAGGGGGAATCGCTGGGGATCCAGCGATAGACCGTACGGCCCCAAACACGAGCAGTCCTCTCCATACGAGCACCGTTTCTCGTTCACCCACGACCAGAATGTACGATTCCACCACTCGACGATCCGGGTCATTGATTTCGTCGTTTTTGTGCAATGAACTTTGACTTGAGGTATTTTACCTCGGCGAAATGTAAATCCGCCCGCAGACTGCGAATCCTCCATTCGCATCTGTCCTCCGCAACCAACAAACGGTCTTCTGCAATCTGGGAGAGAGCGAGGTGACGTTCTCGACAACTCGGCATCTTGCTGCCGGAATGACTTTTCCCCCGTCTGCGACTCGCTTTTATACTCTCTGCTGATCACGTGACCCGGAGAATCCAAGGTCGGAAAGACGGGAGGTGACCCTCGTGGGTCGGGGAATGTCTGACTGTGTCCTGGAAACCTCCTAGATGGGGCTCAATCCAACGTCGGGTGGGTTTCGAAGGTAGGCACGCGTACGGGGCGCGAGAGCGTATCTTGTGACGGAACCGAGTCGAGTGTGGAGAGAGGATCTGTGTATGACTGTGTCCCGGGAACCTCCTAGACGGGGCTCCCAGGTATCGAGAGAACTTGAATGGTAAATAATGAATGAACACAGAATGGGAGATCTCTGGAGTTTACATACACATTTAAAAAAAAAAAAAATTTCCACATTCTACTCGCCTTGCGATTCCAACCTTGCGCTCTACTTTCCAACCTCGGTGCGATCTACTTTCCAACCTTGGTGTGCACAACACCCGCCCGAGGTCAGATCACGTGATCGGCGGCAGCAGAGAGTATTTAAGCGAGCGCGCGAGTGGTTCGGGATCATTCGGAGACATGCCGTCGTGCGAGCAAGAGCTGCTCATGCTCTCCGAGCACTTCGAAGCCAGGCTGCGTCTGTTGGAAGTGACGTATCAGTCTCGGATGGAGGATCTGGAAGCCGAGGAGAACGCGTTCGTGAGGAGGATTTTGGAGGTCCGGCTGAAGGCCCGAAGAATCAGACGGGAAGCCAGACTGGTGGAGAAATGGACCGATAAATTTTTCTGCTTCGTATACAGCGGGCAGTGCGCCGTAGGCGTGGACTGCGATTTTTGCACGCTGCGCCTACAAGAAATGCCAGTGCCGGATCAGCAGCGGTGAGTTCTCCGGCCAAGCATTCGACTTACGCCGCAAGTCGCAAAAGTTCATAACCGTCACTCAAATTTCCCAAGTGTAGGAAGCAACAATTTAAATCAGCTTTCTGTATTTCATTTAGGTTCCCGCTGCTGAGCAGAAGGGTCCGGCTGGAATGGGCGCCGCCACCGGTCGACGCTGTGGAGAACAACAGTCCCGACCATCCCATCCACCAGTCCGACAGTCCGAGGTACAGCAGGCAGTCGGACGAGGAAGTGATTCACTATGACCCCGGGGAGTTTGAGAGAGAGATGGAAGAGTTTTTCAGTCGTCCCCCGCTGCCTGTTCGACGACGATCCTCCGAGTCGATGTCGTCGTCGAACAGGCAGCAGCTCCGACGACGAACTTCCGTCTTTCCGCAGACTCTCCGACAACGACGAGTTCTAGGCACTCGGAGGAGGAGGTGTCTGTCGGGCCCTCGTCCGAGGAGTGAACGTCCATGGGGACCCAGAAAAAACAACGGGAGAAACAGGTCGACTCTGATATGAGCAGAGCGACCTGTTTCTCCCGTTGTTTTTTTTGGGTCTTTGAGAAACCAACTTTGGTAAAGTGTGTGGAGATTTCTTTTGTTCGTAGGCCTCCTGGGGAAGTTGTTTTATTTCTTTGCTCCGCACACTTGATATCTAAAGAAACAAAAACAACAACGCATCTTCTGTGCTACGCCCTGCCTACCTTTTATGGTGGGCTAGCGTGATGGGGAAAAGCACAGTAAAAAATTTACAAGTCTGAAAAATATCGAGTCCTCTTAATTGAAAAATTTACAAGTCTGAAAAATATCGAGTCCTCTTAATTGAAAAATTTACAAGTCTGAAAAATATCGAGTCCTCTTAATTGAAAAATTTACAAGTCTGAAAAATATCGAGTCCTCTTACAAGTCCGGAAAATGACGCTTTCCCACCAAAGCTACTTAAATGCTGATTTCCTCACCACTCGATGGAGTACAGCATAGGGCGCGTTATCTCCCTTTCAGCAAACGAAAAATGCTTGGCGGAGATTCCCCATGAGGCCTATTTTTCCAACAAAAAGCCACCGACACCCTGCGGGTAATAGGAAACAACGCAACGTTGTTCCACCGCTCAGGGCCCGGGCGAACGACGCCGCGCACCCCGTGGGGGGGGAAGTGCAGGGGATACGCGGCGTCGTTCGCCGGGCTCGGAATGGTAGAAACGACGCAACGACGTTCCTACCACGCCATTCCTTGTTTTTGGAAAACCCTACAAGGTTCGACTCTACCTTCACACAGCGCAGCAGTAGGACGGACAGTTTACGCGCTTTTAACAAACGAGCTCCGACCGAGTTTACGCGCTTTTAACAAACGACGTCCGACCGAGTTTACGCGTTTTTGACGGGCGCGTCTGAAGGCAGAGACGAAACTTGCTGGGTCGAGAAGCCAGATCTCGGGTGTCGGAAATTTTGAAGGCAGAGCATGCCGAAAGATTGAGGTGTCGAGAGAACACCCGCAAGATTCGCCTGCGACAGCGTTTATATACTACGAAAAAAAAAAAATTTTTTTTTTTTCACATTCTACTCGCGACGTCCAGGCGAATCTCTGGGCGTTGAAGAAACTTCTCGCACCCATCCGACGAAGGAGATATCCAGCCACAAAGTTTTTTCAAGGTTGCTTCGATATTTCCTGCTGCGCGTCTTGAGGTAGAGATCTCGGAGCTCGGGACAGTGGGATCGAACCAGCCAGGACGTCGCGAGTAGAATGTGTGAATTTTTTTTTTTTTTCACCTGGCATATAACGACTCGCGACCGGCAGAACCCGTCGCGCGGTGTCACGATGCCGTACTTTGCACACTCCAACGGGTTCTATTCCTTGGGCTCCTACGTCCCGAGAGAGATCTACATTGCTCGGGTCGAGGAGCGTCCCGTGAAACCCGTCTTCGGCCTCCAAGTGCATTTGGCCAATCTCCCGTACACGAATGCGGACCGGAGGCGCAACAAGACACTCTGTCAACGACTGCACGGTCTGTTGCCCTTTCACTGGAGCGACTGCTGGAAGGGATTCACCCCTCTCCAGTACGTCGGGTTGCATCTGCGACGATGGTACGCCAGTCTGGAGTATTTCGACGTCGTCCACGTGCAGGGCTTGAACCAACTGATTTTGTTCCAGAGCTGCGGCATTCCGTGCAGGATAGAGGAATCGTTCGTCGTCTCGGAGCTCGCCAGGGAGACAGACTACATCCCGGAAATTCCACGGTTGCATCTGGAGCTGCACGACAAACGCAAGACCGATCAATGTGCCTACACCGTCAGCTTGTTGGGAGCGCATTTTTTATATCAGTCGCTCGTGGGATCCAATGTCGTAGCTGCGATGAAATAAAAAAAGCATGGACGACTAAAAAACTTTTGGTGCGAGAAAGAGAGACGAGGCCCGGAGACTCGGGGAGAACATTTGAAAAAAAAAATTTTTTTTTTTTTATTTATTTATTTTTTATGTATAAGTTCAGACACCTCCGCTCGCACAACATCGCTGCATAAACTTTTTCATTACATCTCGTTGGCTCGGTGGAAAGAAAATCCCGACCGGGAGTTTTTCCCCAGCAACGAAAATAACATACGGGCTGCACTCTCATCTAGATCCTTCAACTCTGCCGGGTGTGTAAATCTGATCCGTTCGGTTCTCGAGTCGTCAAGACTCGTCAGTGTTGGGTCTAGAATCACGTCGAGAGTCCATCCGAGTTGCCGCACCGGGGCGATCTGCCAAAGGGGGTACCTTGGTAGAAGGACTTTCTAAAGGGTTCTAACGTGTACTCGCGTTACATCTGGAGAGAACCCACCGAAACAAAAGACCGCCAGGATGTGGGACGGCGGTCCCTTCACACTTTGGCCATCTACCATTCGCCATGGCACGGAGGGAGCGCGGGTGGCGGAGTTCTCCCTCGGACCAGAGAGAGGCGTGGGGTGACTGTGCCGGTCGCGCTCTGCTCTCTAGAAGTGTGGAGAGAGGATGCGTGTATGACTGTGTCCCGGAAACCTCCTGCATGGGGTTCCCAGGTATCGAGACAGCTAGACAGCTTTGGAAAAGACGTTTCAGAGTGGGAGAGATGTCTGGAGTCTATATACCCTTGAAAAAAAATTTTTTTTTTTCAAGGGTATATAGACTCCAGAGATCTCTCTCACTCTGCTAGTATTCTGGTATTTTTGATTTAGTTGTCTCGATACCTGGGAACCCCATGCAGGAGGTTTCCGGGACACAGTCATAGTTTAATTACACAACGCGAAAAAACCGCGGAAAAGCTCTGGAGTCTGCATACCCTTGGAAAAAAAAAATTCCAAGGGTATACAGACTCCAGAGCTTTTCCGTTCTGCCTGAATTTGTAGTATTATATTGTCTAAGCTGTCTCGATACCTGGGAACCCCATGCAGGAGGTTTCCGGGACACAGTCACACACAGATCCTCTCTCCACACTCGACTCGGTTCCGCCACGAGTTACGCTCTCGCGCCCCGCACTCTTCTCGGCCCTCGAGGTTCGGCCGGGGTTTCCCGCGGGTGCTCCGGGGCGTCCCGCGAGACGAACCCGACGTCCGGGGCGATCGAACCGTACGCCCTTTCCGAAACATCCGGCGACCCGGCGTCGGCCGAAGGAACTCTCTTTTTCCTCCGCAGTGCCCGGAGGCGAGTGCCCGCAGTGCCCGCAGTGCCCGACGGCAGAGCACGGAATCCGACCGGGACGGCTCCCACTGCCAAATTCTTTTGGGGGCAGTGCGATTGGGTCACGTCTCTGCGTTCTGCCGCGGTGAAACGAGGAACCCGACCGGAGGAACGCGCGCCCGAGAACGCTTTCCTTTCGTCCTCGTCGTCGGAATGCAGTTCGGAGACCGCGTTCGCAATGGCCGGAGGCAGTCGTCCCCCACCGAGAATCGGAAACGGTCCGACGAAAAGAAAAATATCTGGAGTGACTCCACTCGACTTTGAACACTCGCGATTAAGATCATTACCAAGCATTCGCGATTAAGATCATTACCAAGCATTTCAATAAATTTTAGCAGATGAATCGGTCAAACATACATACCCAACGGAAGCTCAATCGAATGGTGCATTCGAACGCTAGCGCATTTTCAAGAATTTCTTCCCACTTGCCATAATGTAAAAGAAATATCTCTTCGCACTTTGAAAAATTAATTTTTGGGGTCCGGTGTTCCGTGTTTATAAAGCACCGTAGTCATGCTGTTGATGGAGAAAATTCAAGATAAATCCTACGCTATACAACCTGCCTTTGGTTTCAGCAATGTAAATGTAGGTTCGGGACCAAATTTTCAGCAACTTCTTCAAGAACTTTTCACTGTTTCGGCAAGTCTGAATATGCCGCCCCTTGACCACACACCAGTTTTAGGACTTGGCACCGAACCGGTTACTGTTGGTAGTTTATCATTCGCAACGGCTCCTCCACCATCATTCCAGTCTTCACAAGATCCTCTTCCACCTAATGTTTCAGTGTCAGCCGTTGCATCGGCCACACAAACTTCTCAACCGTCCTCATCATCTTCTCAGTCTACTCCCTTGGAACCTCATGCAGTACTTCCACCTGCTCCCGTTATTTTCCCAAATGTTCATTTCGAATTCAATCCTGTAACTTTGAGTTGGGAGCCTGTTGAAAATTAATCAAAATGCTCCAGGACCGCGTCCGTGCTGGAAAAAAAAAATTTAATATAAAAACTCCAGAGATCTCTCCCATTCTGTGTTCTACATTCATCTCCATTGCTTCTCGATACCTGGGAACCTTCTAAACGGGGTTTCCGGGACACAGTCATACACAGATCCTCTCTCCACACTCGACTCGGTTCCGTCATCACCAGTTACGCTCTCGCGCCCCGCACGCTTCTCGGCCCTCGAGGTTCGGCCGGGGGTTTCCCGCGTCCGCAATGTCCGGAGGCGACGAGAGACCGACGGCAGAGCACGGAATCCGACCGGCACGGCTCCCACTCTCAAATTTTTCATGGGGGGGGGGGAACGCGATCCGGTCACGACTCTGCGTTCTGCCGCGGCTGGACGAGGAACCCGCCTCCCCCCGGTCCGGACGAGTCGCCCCTTTCGTCGGTCGGGTTCTCTTCGACCGGAGCCCGGGAACGCTTTACCTTCGTCCTCGCGGTCTGGAGACCCGGTCTCGCGACGCAGCGCCGAGGAGGAGAGCACCCAAACAATTTCTCTGTCCTCCCTCGTGTCTCGTCGAGAGATTAGGTCACGTGACCTAAAGGGCATCTTCCGAGAGGTTCTAGGGATTCTTCTGAACAGAAGGAGTGGCGATCGGGGACGACGATCCCGAACGTATCGCCCGGAAGAAAAAAAATTGGGGAATTTCGTCCGGTAGGCCATGATGTAAAAGAAATCTTTGTCGTAGCCCTGTAGAAGAACTACGAGTCCTACACACACCAAAATCAATACCGGTCTCGCGACGGTGGTTTATAACATGCATACGCAATTTGAGTTCAATCGAATGCCCCTTTCAGGAGCTATCGTGTTCAATCACATACACATACATACATCTCGTAAAAATAGCATGAATGAATTCAGAAGACCTCAAAACGTGTCAATACATCGAAATTTCAAAGTCGAATTTTTTCATGATTACAATACTTTCCTTACGGTATACATGTTCGGAAAGTAAAAATAATCTGGACTCGGAAACGTTCGCCGATCTCTCGACGACGGAAAGTGTCGGAATGCGGTCGAGATGTCTGACGACGGATTTTCTTTTTATCGACAGACGTTCGGAAAACTATGGACGTCTGGCTTACATCTCCGATACGACTCGGAAGACTCGAGAAAATCTCCCTCGAGATTTTCAAAATATTTCCAAGGAAAGGGTAGACGAAAATCTCTCTCGGATGTATGCGAGAAAGTTTAAAAAAAAAAAAAAAAAATTTTTTTTCCCAAGGGGTATCTACACTCCAGAGATTTCCCATTCCGCTGTCACCGGAATCACATCTGAGCTCTCTCGGTACCTGGGAACCCCATCCGGGGGGTTTCCGGGACACAGTAATACACAGATCCTCTCTCCATACTTCCAATCCGCGAACCCGGCGTCCAAAGCGTTCGGGCGATCGAACCGTACGCCCTTTCCGAAATTTCCGGCGACCCAGCGTCGGCCGTAGGAACCCGCCTCCCCCCGGTCCGGACGAGTCGGTCGGGTTCTCTCCGACCGGAGCCCGAGAATGCTCTCCCTTGGTCCTCGTCGTCGGAACGCGGTCTGGAGACCCGGTCTCGCGACGCAGCGGCCGAGGAGCTCGAGCGAAGGAGCTCTCGCTCGCGATGGCCGGAGGCAGTCGTCCCCGCGCCGAGAAATTCCGACGAGAGCTTCGAAGAAAAGAAAAAATATCTGGAGGGACTCCACTCGCGATTGAGATGGTTACCGAGCATTCCAATAACTTTTGATGGACGCGTCGTTCGAACATACATGCCGAATGGAAGCTCGATCGGATGCACCATTCGAACACCGGCGCGTTTTCAAGAATTTCTTTTTATGTGCCATAATGTAAAAGAAATCTTTGTCGTATCCCTGCAGATAAACTACGAGTACTACACACATCCAAATCAATACCGGTCTCGCGACGGTGGTTTATAACACGCATACCCAATTTGAGCTCCGTCGAATATACCGTCGAAACGGTAGCGCACTTGCGAATTTCTCCCCGCGGGCCATAACGTAAAAGAAATCTTTGTCGTAGCTCTGTAGAAAAACTATGAGTCCTACACGCACCAAAATCAATACCGGTCTCGCGACGGTGGTTCATAACACGCATACCCAATTTGAGCTCGATCGAATGCCCCGTTCAGGAGCTATCGTGTTCGCTCACATACATCTCGTAAAAATAGCACAAACGAATTCAAAAGACATCGAAACGTGTCAATACACCAAAATCTCAAAGTCAAATATTTTCATGATTACAATACTCGACTTGCAGGATACGTGTTCGGAAAGTAAAAATAGTCTGGACTCGGAAACGTTCGCGGATCTCTCGACGACGAATTTTCTTTTTGTCGAGAGACGTCCAGTTTTCGGGACGTATGGCTTACATCTCCGATACGACTCGGAAGACTCGCGAAAATCTCAGACAACTCTGCATGACAAACGCAAGACCGATCAGTGTGCCTACACCGTCAGCTTGTTGGGAGCGCATTTTATATATCAGTCGCTCATGGGATCCGATGTTGTAGCTGCGATGAAATAAAAAAATCATAGACGACCAGAAAACTTTTGGTGCGAGAAAGAGAGAAGAGGCTCGAAAAAAAAAAAAATTTTTTTTTTTTTTTTTTTTTTTTTCCGAGGTCATATAAATTCTAGAGATCTCTCCCATTCTGTGCTCAGTATTTTCGTACCTGTCTCGATACCTGGGAACCCCATGCAGGAGGTTTCCGGGACACAGTCATACATGAATCCTCTCCACACTTCCACAGAGCAGAGCGCGACCGGCACAGTCCCCCACCGCCTCTCTCTGGTCCGCGCGGATCTCTCGACGACGGAAAGTGAAATTCTTGAAAACACGCCGGTGTTCGAATGGTGCATCCGATCGAGCTTCCATTCGGCATGCATGTTCGAACGACGCGTCCGTCAAAAGTTATTGGAATGCTCGGTAACCATCTCAATCGCGAGTGGAGTCCCTCCAGATTTTTTTTCTTTTCTTCGGAGCTCTCGTCGGACCTTCTCGGCGGGGGGACGACTGCCTCCGGCCATCGCGAGCGAGAGCTCCTTCGCTCGAGCTCCTCGGCCGCTGCGTCTCGAGATCGGGTCTCCAGACCGCGTTCCGACGACGAGGACCAAGGGAGAGCGTCTCGAGATCGGGTCTCCAGACCGCGTTCCGACGACGAGGACCAAGGGAGAGCGTCTCGGGCTCCGGTCGGAGAGAACCCGACCGACTCGTCCGGACCGGGAGGAGGCGGGTTCCTACGGCCGACGCTGTGTCGCCGGAAATTTCGGAAAGGGCGTACGGTTCGATCGCCCGAACGCTTTGGACGCCGGGTTCGCGGATTGGAAGTATGGAGAGAGGATCTGTGTATTACTGTGTCCCGGAAACCCCCCGGATGGGGTTCCCAGGTACCGAGAGAGCTCAGATGTGATTCCGGTGACAGCGGAATGGGAAATCTCTGGAGTGTAGATACCCCTTGGGAAAAAAAAAAATTTTTTTTTTTTTAAACTTTCTCGCATACATCCGAGAGAGATTTTCGTCTACCCTTTCCTTGGAAATATTTTGAAAATCTCGAGGGAGATTTTCTCGAGTCTTCCGAGTCGTATCGGAGATGTAAGCCAGACGTCCACAGATTTCCGAACGTCTGTCGATAAAAAGATAATCCGTCGTCAGACATCTCGGCCGCATTCCGACACTTTCCGTCGTCGAGAGATCGGCGAACGTTTCCGAGTCCAGATTATTTTTACTTTCCGAACATGTATCCCGTAAGGAAAGTATTGTAATCATGAAAAAATTCGACTTTGAAATTTCGGTGTATTGACACGTTTTGAGGTCTTCTGAATTCATTCATGCTATTTTTACGAGATGTATGTATGTGTATGTGAGTGAACACGATAGCTCCTAAAAGGGACATTCGATTGAACTCAAATTGCGTATGCATGTTATAAACCACCGTCGCGAGACCGGTATTGATTTTCCTGTGTGTAGGACTCGTAGTTCTTCTACAGGGCTACGACAAAGATTTCTTTTACATCATCGCCTACGGGACAAAATTCCCCAAATTTTTTTCTTCCGGGCGATACGTTCGGGCTCGTCGTCCCCGATTCAGACTGTGGAGGAGAGAACGCCACTCCCTCTGTCCAGAAGAATCCCTAGAACCTCTCGGAAGATGCCTGTTGAAGTTTCAGAACCACAATAACTTTATGAGTTGCCACTAGATGGCAGTACTACACTGATCGGGCTCAATTGACTGTACATTCCAAAGACTCTGAACTTTTTAGAACCTTTTTAAATCTTTGAAATTCAAGTTTTAAAATGTAAAATTAATTCCTTTCTGTATTATTTCTGTATTCTGTGTTAATTAATTCATAATTATTCTTCCATTTATTACAGTGCGGACCTGTCATTTTTTTTTTGGAGCTCGGGCTGTGGTTTTTTGTTTTGTTCTTTCCTTTTGTTTTGTATTCAGGTAAATTTGAAATTTGTGTGACGCTTTACTAAGCGGTAAACCATAAAATATGTTTAGAAATAAACCAGATTCAGATTCAAAATGGTATTTTTAATTCAAATTGATGTTTTGTCAAGAGACAACCTAAAGATGAAAAGATTCCAGAAAAAAAGGTGAGTGCACCTTGGAATTCAAACTTGTTCTTTTTATTCGTCAATACCTTTGAAGCAGCGCTTAAAATTATATACAGTCCACAGATTCACTAATTCATTCATAAATCCTTCATAGTATTTTGGTCCTGTCGACCAGGAGGTATTGAAATTGTTTGAATTCAAGTCATTTGTAACGATAATTAAACTGAAAATACTGACAATTTGTTATGGCTACGAAATTAGATAAATTAAAGTCTAAGCGAATAATTCTTAGAGGGTCAGTGACGAAATTAGAAACTAAAACTTTAAAAATACTAGATTCTGACCCTTTGGATATTCAAGAAATAAGGGTAGTGCAAAGTCATTTTCGTGAAAAACAAAGTCAGTTAGAAAGTATAAATACTGAAATTGAAGATGTTATTTTTGATTTAGAGGAATTGAAGAAAGAAATTGAGGATAATGAAAAATGGGCGGAAAAAATAGTTCGCATTAAATGTCAAATTGATTCAAAATTTGAAATCTTGTGTTCTCAGAACACTAAAGTTGTTACAAATGTCGATGAAAATTCAAAACAATCGGTAAAGCTTCCCAAATTCGACCTATATCATTTCAGTGGTAGCTTGGACGATTGGCTAAGCTTTAAGCAAATCTTCGAAAGCACTATTCATGAGAACACTGAGCTTTCGGAGCTGCAGAAATTGCAATATTTAAAAGCGTCAGTCACTGGCTCTGCCAGCAAGTTAATAAAAGGATTTCCAATCACAGACTCTAGTTATAAAGAAGCATGGGCAACATTAATTTCGAGATTTGATAATAAAAAAAATCTAGCTTATGCACAGTTAAATAAATTCTTTAATTCAAAACCGTTGAAACCAAACTGTCGGAAGTCAATTCTTGATTTGTTAGATAACTGTAATGAAGCTGTACGTAATTTGAAATGTTTGAATTTTGAATTTAATTCTTTTGTAGATTTAATTCTTGTTTACAACCTACAGTTAAAATTAGATGATAATTTAAAGAGGCAGTGGGAATTCGCTTTAGAAAGTGATTCTTTTCCCACCTATGATGAATTTATTTTATTTCTTGAAAAACAAGCAAGAAGTTTACAGGACATTGCTGACACTCATTCCAAAACCGAAAGTAAACCAAAAGTGGCTTTGAAGAAGTCTCTGTCTAACGCTGTCATTTCTAATTCAGACAGCAAATCGAATAATTCTAGTTGCCCAGAGTGTTCGGAATCGCATGTACCTTTCAAGTGCCCTCAATTTCTTAGAAAATCAGTTGAAGATAGGTGGAAAACTGTGAAAGATAAAAAGTTATGCATGAATTGCTTACGAAGCAATCATTTTGTTAACCGGTGCTTAATTTCTACAAAATGTCGTCACTGTAACTCTAAACATCATACACTTCTCCATTTTGAAAAATCTAAGTTAAATTCTTCCCCGGCTAGTGAAAATACCAGTATTAACAACCACGAACAAAGTCAAGCTTCCATTAATTCTAGTTGTTTGACCAGTACCCATGACAGTTGTCAAACTTTGCTTTCTACTGCCATAGTTCTTCTAAAATCAAATACTGGAAAGTTTGTACCCTGCAGGGTCCTGGTGGATTGTGGAAGTCAAAAATCTCTCGTATCAAGCTCTTGTGCTAAAAGGCTAGGTTTACCTGTTCGACAAACAAATCATAGAATATCCGGTGTCAACAATATTGTTGCAGAAACTGCTCTTTATGAAGTTGACATTATTCTAAAGTCTTGCTATAATAATGACACCTTTGATGTGAATGCGTTAGTTGTAAATAATGTGACCGTAAATCTTCCTAATTTTGTTGTTCGGAGATCTTCATGGCCTCATTTGGAAGGTCTACCTTTAGCAGATCCCAAATTCTATATTTCCAGCCCAGTTGAAATGTTGCTAGGTGCAGATTTATTTCCCTTAATAATTTTAGGAGAATCTATTCTGGGTCCTAAAGGCACTCCCTGTGCACTGAATTCTAAATTGGGATGGTTACTCTCGGGAGTCATTCATTCAAATCCTTCCCAACATTCCAAAACAAGTCTTAGTTGTCATGCTACAGTCGAATTGACTCGTGATCTTCAGAAATTTTGGGAAATTGAATCCTTGCCTGATGTAACACCAATTCACAGTTCTGAAGAAAAATACACACAAACGGTTAAACGAGTTCAGTCTGGACGTTATATGGTTGATCTTCCCTTCAAAAAAGATCCAAATCTAGGTGACTCACGAGCAAATGCATTAAAACGTTTCTATTTGCTAGAATCTAAACTGAATAGAAATCCTAAGCTTAAAGAGCAATATCATGCTTTTATGCAAGAATATATTGACCTAAATCATATGGAAGCAGTCCCAGAATCTGAACTTGATAGTCGAAATTTTTATTACATGCCTCATCATGGGGTTTTGAAAGAAGACAGCACGACAACTAAAGTGAGGGTGGTCTTTGATGCTTCGGCTAAAGGTACATCAGGACATTCTTTAAATGATTTTATTGAAATAGGTCCAAAATTACAACCCGATTTGTTGAAGATTCTTCTTAAGTTTAGATCATACCCAATAGCTTTAACCGGAGACATCGCCAAGATGTACAGGCAGATTTTAATAAATCCTAAACATGTCGACTTTCAGAGAATCTTTTGGCGATTCCAGCCACATGCATCTATTACTAGTTTCCGATTGTTAACAGTCACATACGGAACCGCCTGTGCTCCGTTCCTAGCTATAAGGACATTGCAACAACTTGCAAAAGACTATATTTCAGAATTTCCTATTGCTGCAAAGTCAATTCTCGAAAATTTCTACGTCGATGATTACCTTGGTGGGTCGCATTCTATTGATGCAGCAACACAGTTAGTCAAAGATTTAAATCACGTTTTAGATCAAGGAGGCTTTACACTTAGAAAATGGGCTTCCAATGTGCCCTCAGTCATTGAAAATCTTCCTGAGGATCTTAAATCCACTAAGCAAAACGTAAAGCTTTCAGAAGATTCCTCCCAAAAAATCCTGGGCCTAGTTTGGAATTCGGCAGAAGACTCCTTGAAAATTCATCTGACTAGTGTTAAATCAGTGCACACCAAGCGAGAATTGCTATCGATGATAGCTCAAATCTTTGATCCCTTTGGGATTTTAGCCCCAACCACGATCATGCTCAAAATCATGATGCAAGAACTATGGAAAGACAAGTGTGCTTGGGATGATCAAGTCCCAGATTCCATTTTGAAATCCTGGCATGAGTTTAGTTCTCAAGTTGAACTCTTAAAGTCTATTGGCATACCAAGATACCTGAACTGTCAACTTCTAGCAGAGAACCACATAGAGATTCATGGCTTTTGCGATGGATCTGGCAAGGCCTACGCTGCAGTGGTATACCTTCGGACAGTGTCTTCTCTTGGTGAAATTTCAGTCAACTTTGTCGCAGCAAAAACCAGAGTCAATCCTTTAAAACCCGTTTCTCTTCCCAGAATAGAGTTATGCGCTGCATTTTTGCTTGCCCAATTATGTTCAACAATATTAGAATCGTTACCCTTTGCGGTAAATGAAATTTATTTGTGGTCCGATTCACAAATTGTTTTAAATTGGATCGAATCTCCTCCAGTCAAAGGAAACCAATTCGTCACAAATCGAGCACACAGAATCAAATCACTTATGCCACAAGCCATATGGACTTATGTCAATAGTTCATCGAATCCAGCAGACTGTGCCTCTAGAGGCATTCTACCAAAAACACTTTTGCATCACAAATTGTGGTGGCATGGGCCTGACTGGCTTAATTCCAGCATTAAATTGCCCTTATTCTTCGTTAAGTCCTCAGAGGGTTCATCAGAAAATTGCAAAGAAAATTTAATTCACGTTGCAACATCCAGTCATAAGAGCTTTCCTGATTTCTTGCTCAAGTTCTCTTCGTTTTCAAAACTTTGCAGAGTCCTTGCATTGTGCTTAAGATTCATTCACAATGCCCGTAGCTGCAATCGACATTCGAGACGTACAGGATTTGCCAGCACCCCTGAAGTTTCAAGTGCTGTTACTCACATTCTTAAATTGATTCAAGAACAAGAATTATTCGTAGAGCTGACTTTACTCAGGAAAAATCAACCTCTCCCATCCAACAACAAATATCTTTCCTTAAATGTTTTCTTAGATGACCAAGGTTTAATCAGAGTTGGTGGACGGTTGTCCAAACATCAGTCACTAAATCAAGATCAGAAGCATCCAGTGCTTCTACCGAGAAATCATGTAATTACAAAATTGATTGTTGAACAGTTTCATCAACAACACTTTCATGCTGGTGCACAACTGATTCTTTCCCTAATTCGACAAAAATACTGGATAATAAATGGCCGCTCTTTCATTCGTCAAATTTTAAATAATTGTGTTTTTTGTAAACGGTTAAAGAAGCAAACCTGCCAACAAATCATGGGAGAGTTACCAGTGGAGCGTATAACTCCAATTCGTCCTTTTTCAAAGGTGGGTCTAGATTTCGCTGGCCCTGTAATCACCAAACCAAATCTATCCAGATCCAAAGTTAGATTGAAGTCCTATATCTGTGTTTTCGTCTGCATGTGCACCAAGGCCGTGCACCTAGAAGCTGTCTCAGATTTATCTTCATCAGCGTTTCTATCATCTTTGAAACGATTTGTTTCCAGACGAGGACTTCCTTCAGACATTTTTAGTGACAATGGAAAAAACTTCAAAGGCGTGGCCAACTACCTTAAACAATTATTTCGACTCATGTACTCTGAAAGTGTTCAATACTTTGCATCCAGAAACTCCATCCACTGGCACTTCATCCCCCCTTATTCCCCTCATTTCGGGGGATTGTGGGAATCTGCGGTCAAATCAACGAAAAATCATCTCGTTAGAGCTTGTAAATCCACCATCCTAAACTTTGAAGAATTGAGTACCCTGTTGTGCCAAATCGAAGCTTGTTTGAATTCCAGACCATTAACACCCCTTTCTTCAGATCCCTCAGATATTAGAGCTCTAACCCCCGGACACTTCCTTATCGGAGTCCCACTTCTTGAAATTCCCGAACGTGAGAAGTCACCAAATCTCAGTCTGTCTGCTCGTTGGATGCTCATTCAAAGAATAAAACAAAATTTTTGGAAGCGTTGGTTCCGAGACTATTTGCACCATCTGCAAACCAGACCTAAATGGGTCACTCCACGAGCTGATCTTCAAGTCGGGGACTTTGTGTTGTAATTCATGATCCACAATCTATCCCTCTTCAATGGAAGTTAGGTAGAATTATCCGTACCTATCCTGGACCTGATAATCGAGTTCGTGTGGTCAGCATTTGGACTCAGAATGGTGAAGTTCAACGTCCCATTACTAAAGTGACTCTGCTTCTCCCGGCGGGGGAGAATGTTGAAGTTTCAGAACCACAATAACTTTATGAGTTGCCACTAGATGGCAGCACTACACTGATCGGGCTCAATTGACTGTACATTCCAAAGACTCTGAACTTTTTAGAACCTTTTTAAATCTTTCAAATTCAAGTTTTAAAATGTAAAATTAATTCCTTTCTGTATTATTTCTGTATTCTGTGTTAATTAATTCATAATTATTCTTCCATTAATTACAGTGCGGAACTGTCATTTTTTTTTGGAGCCCGGGCTGTGGTTTTTTGTTTTGTTCTTTCCTTTTGTTTTGTATTCAGGTAAATTTGAAATTTGTGTGACGCTTTACTAAGCGGTAAACCATAAAATATGTTTAGAAATAAACCAGATTCAGATTCAAAATGGTATTTTTAATTCAAATTGATGTTTTGTCAAGAGACAACCTAAAGATGAAAAGATTCCAGAAAAAAAGGTGAGTGCACCTTGGAATTCAAACTTGTTCTTTTTATTCGTCAATACCTTTGAAGCAGCGCTTAAAATTATATACAGTCCACAGATTCACTAATTCATTCATAAATCCTTCAATGCCCTTTAGGTCACGTGACCTAATCTCTCGACGAGACACGAGGGAGGACAGAGAAATTGTTTCGGGGCTCTCCTCCTCGGCCGCTGCGTCGCGAGACCGGGTCTCCAGACCGCGAGGACGAAGGGAAAGCGTTCCCGGGCTCCGGTCGGAGAGAACCCGACCGACGAAAGGGGCGACTCGTCCGGACCGGAGGGGAGGCGGGTTCCTCGTCCAGCCGCGGCAGAACGCAGAGTCGTGACCGGATTGCGTCCCCCCCCCTCCCCATGAAAAATTTGGGAGTGGGAGCCGTGCCGGTCTCTCGTCGCCTCCGGACATTGCGTTCGCGGGAAACCCCCGGCCGAACCTCGAGGGCCGAGAAGCGTGCGGGGCGCGAGAGCGTAACTGGTGATGACGGAACCGAGTCGAGTGTGGAGAGAGGATCTGTGTATGACTGTGTCCCGGAAACAGCGTTTAGAAGGTTCCCAGGTATAGAGAAGCAATGGAGATGAATGCAGAACACAGAATGGGAGAGATCTCTGGAGTATATATATATATATATATATATATATATATATATATATATATATATATACATAAAAAAAATTTCCAGCACGGACGCGGTCCTGGAGCATTTTGATTAATTTTCAACAGGCTCCCAACTCAAAGTTACAGGATTGAATACGAAATGAACATTTGGGAAAATAACGGGAGCAGGTGGAAGTACTGCATGAGGTTCGATGATGAGGACGGTTGAGAAGTTTGAGTGGCCGATGCAACGGCTGACACTGAAACATTAGGTGGAAGAGGATCTTATGAAGACTGGAATGATGGTGGAGGAGCCGTTGCGACTGATAAACTACCAACAGTAACCGCTTCGGTGCCAAGTCCTAAAACTGGTGTGAGGTCAAGGGGCGGCATATTCAGACTTGCCGAAACAGTGAAA
>JAWZYV010016647.1:0-50626 GCA_038373885.1 Cheiracanthium punctorium
GTACAAATCTTTAAATTTGGGGACTTTTCGTGTCCCCAAGAAGTCAAAGTATTTTTGAGGACAAAATGAAAAAAAGATCAATATTTGGGGACTGTCCTCGAATTTCGACGACGTATGGTCACCTTAGTTATGGGGGGTCAAAGTACCTCAGAGGAGTAACTTCGAATTAATTTAGAGCCATTTTTGCCAGTTTATTGTCTCTACTGTGACTGGCTCAGAGGTCCTTCAGAGAATTTTTTCATTTTATCCTATAATATACCTCGTATATTAACATCTCAAATTGAAAATTCATTCAAAAATTGTCAGAGCCCCAAATTAGCCCCCCCCCAAAATACCCCCGAATTTCATAAAAAATACAGTTTTAAGAATGCTTTAAATCTTGGCTGTGACGTGATACAGAACAAATTTTTGCACAGTGCAGTTATATATCTTGATATAAAGTGAATCCAATGTTAAAAATTTTTTAAGGCCCCAAACATGGTCCTTTGCGCTAATTTACGCAATTTCGAAGCATTGCTACAGCTGAAGCCGACTTCCCACAGGATAACTATTGAAATGGAGATGTAACAACATAGTAGTTTGATATTATGAAAAAACATTTTTTGAAGGTACAACTGTTTCAAAGAAAACCCCACAAAAATACCTCCCTATTTGGAACATTCCACTGGCACGCATAGGGCATTTCGGCGTTATTTTTAGAAGTTTAATCGACTGTAGAAGCATTGAAAATTAACCTATTCTGCATATATCACAAACATATACTCCATATATCACGAATAGTTTTTTTACAGGGGCACTCATAAGAATTACATTACGCTGAATGGGGGTCTCTGTAACTACTGAACCGATTCGAAAAAAAATTTTACTGATAGAAAGCTAAACTATTCCTGAGTATTATAAGCTACCTTTCAGCATGCAGTATAACTAATTCTTTTACAGGGACACTCAAAAGAATTCTAGCACATGACGCTATATGGACATCTCTGTAACTACTGAACCGATTCTAAAGGTATTTTCACTGAAAGTTACACTATTCCTGAGGAACATAGGCTAAAATTCATGCATGTAGCATAATTTACAGAATCACTGAAAATAATTCGAAAACATTGTAGTAACTGTTTCCATTCGCCACTCAAATTTATTCAAATTTTATTAATCTCCATTCAAATTTTTGAACAGTGATTCTAAAGATCTTTTCACTGAAAGCTGCACTATTCCTGAGTAACATAGGCTAAAATTCATGTATGTAGCATAATTTACAGGAACACTCAAAATGATTCGTAAACATTGGCTTAACTGTTTCCATTCGCCACTCAAATTTATTCAAATTTTATTAAACTCCATTCACATTTTTGAACAGTGCAGTTATATATCTTTTATAAAGTGAATCCAATGTTAAAAGCCCCAAGGACCCCTCGGTACGGGGACCCAAACATGGTCCTTAGCGCTAATTTATGCAATTTCGAAGCATAGGTACAGCTGGCTCTGACTTCGCACTTAAGAGCTATTGGCATGGAGATGTTGTTTCAACACAGTAGTTTCATATTATGAAAATATATATTTTTTGAGTACTGTGTTAAATTTTTCTTGAAAACGGTGATGTTTTCAAAAAATATATCTTTTCATATGAAAATATGATACTACTATGTTGAAACTACATCTCCATGCCAATAGTTGTCATGTGCAAAGTCAGAGCCAGCTGTGCCAATACTTCGAAATTGCGTAAATTAGCGTTAAGGATCATGTTTGGGGCCCTGGGGGGCCTTCAAAAATTTTTAACATTGAATTCACTTTATATGAAGATATATAACTGCACTGTTCAAAAATTTGAATGGAGTTTAATAAAATTTGAATAAATTTGTGTGGCGAATGGAGACAGTTGCGACAATGTTTACGAATTATTTTGAAAGTTCCTGTAAATTATGCTACATACATGAATTTTAGCTTATGTTACTCAGGAATAGTGTAGTTTTCAGTGGAAAGATCTTTAGAATAGATCTGTTCAGTAGTTACAGAGATGTCCATACAGCGTCATGTGCTAGATTTCTTTTGAGTGTCCCTGTAAAAGAACAAGTTATGCTGCATGCCAAAAAATTCCCCGTACTTTGGCGAACTTGGCAGCCATGGGTCTCTAGGAGTTACGCACAAGTTTCAATGCTCCCAAAAGAACTAGATGAAAACTAAATTGAACAAATGGGCGATAAACGCACCAGTTAAGGAATTTGAAGACATTTAATTATTAAAACTACATTCATTGGCAACATAAGATAAATAAAAATGTAACGGAATGCTGTACAGACCGGTTGTTCCAAATCGCTATATTAATTCTAAATTACTATTGCCACATAAATATATAAAATCATCATGCTTACTGCATATATTTAATGATCAACACTTTGGCGAGAGTCGGGCGTTAAAGTAGGAATCAACCCAAGAAAGACAAACGCGGCACACTCATGGATTAGGATGCCAACCAATATTTAAAACGGTGAAGTATAGTTGAAATATACTTGGCGAAGATTGCAAAATTGTTTTAGTAGGCGAATTTAAGATAGATTTCGATTCCAAATATAGGTTTTATGAAAGAAGGAAGCAAAATACGGCACATTCATGAATAATGATACACTTTCCAACTTAATAGAATAAGGAAGAAAAATAGGGACGACGCATAAATTATGATAAGCTTTTAATATGTAGCACTATAGTGCGTATTAAAAATCTGAAACATTTTCAGATTTTCTCCCTTTTTTTTTCTTCTTTTTTTTTAAACGTAATTACCCAAATAAGAGGTTGACAACCTATATCGTATAAGCTAAATTACGTAAATGTTATTTGTTGCTTGTCGGAAATATCAGTTCCTAACCATTAAATCTATATGTTTATAAATATCTAGTTCTTGTAGTTTAATCTGTTATCCAATTAAACGTAAATTATGCCATTACAACACCCTTAAAATATTTAAATGAGAATTTCTCAAAGTTTGTCGAAGTTGAATCTGCGTGACAGATTTAATGAGTTTTATTAATGACTATGTCATTTTATCTCTCACCTTTATTGAAAATTGTCCGAAAAATGTGCCCCAAAAAAGTGACAAAAAATGCGATATAATTTTACACGTATTTAAATACTGTTGCGGAACTACTCTTCTTGTTACCGGGGTTCGTCGTTCTAAAGTCCAGTTGGTGTAGAACGGGCTGGTAAAAAGTACACTGGTCAGGATGGAATATAACTTTATTGCTTCTAGAACTTCGTGGAACAATCAGCTGTACACAATTCCCAAGCACAATTAAACAGTCATGTGCTTTTAACAGTTCTCTTAGATCAGAAGCTCTCACAAATGCTGTATTTCTAACACAAAATAAGTCACTTTCACAGGCAAGAATTCAGTGAAAATATTCAAGAGATATCGTACACAATCCCTTAAGATACAGCAATGAAGAATTTACACACAGCACTTTGAAAACAGCTTCGTAAAGCAAGCTAAAACACGGCTTCTATAGCACTATCAATTCACAAAGCAGCGTACTCTCACTGACAGCTCTTCACACATTGAGCATTCAACTCACACTGAACTGTCGGGGCAGCGAGCCGGTTTATATAGAGGAGGCAGAAACTGCGGGAAGCTTCTAGAGGAGTATATTTCTTGAAGATTCTACATAAAGCGAGAATATTGATTACGTCATAGAAGAGAAATGTTAGGTTATTATGCGTTTTTAATGCAGGAAAAACAACTTCCAGGCCCCATTCGGAAAATCGCGCCAAATGACCAAAAAGTCGCCAAGCTTGGCGACTTTTGGCGAAATTTCGCCCAATTTGGCGCCAAAAACTAAGTCCTCAAAAGTGAAGAGATCTAAGCTCTAGGACCCATATTTCTCGAGATTTCTAGAAGCCCCATAGAAAAACATATTGGAAAGCGAAACCTCCGTATCTCCGGTTCTAATTGGCCGATTTGGATGCAACAAAAAGCAAAATTTATCTATTTGAAGCGTAGAATACGAATTTTAAACCATTTTAAGCCCCAGAGCAGCGGGTTGCCTGAAAATGCGTAACAATACTATTAGTTCACAGCAGCATCAATCTATTGTTGCACTATTTCGTAGGCTGTAGAATATGCATCACATGTATTTTTCTATTAATAGGTTACACTCAATAAAATGTCAACATAGGATTACCAGGCGAAACACACAAAAGAAGAGAGATAAAATGACATAGTCAATTAATATCGTTTTAATACTGCAATAATGAAACTAAAACATAAGGGGGTTCAGGGGGTCTCCCCCTGACGAGGCTCGAACAGCCGCTTTTTTTTTTTAATGATTCGATTTAAATATACCAATAAATAAATTGAGTAATTTAAATAAAAGTTATGTAACTTTGAAAAATGTGAATTTTTTATGCATTGATTAAAAATCCCTTATTTATTAATTTTAATTTTTGATTGGTAATTTTTTTTTCAGGGAGCAGCGGAATTGAATTCCAGGCATTTGAAGCTTTCCGGCTTGACGAAGAGAATTTATGTACTTCAGTCACTGAGTTAAATGAAGAAATCTTTTCAATAAACTTTTTTTTTGTTAAATAAAATAATAAAGTCTAGACGCCAAAAATATATTAAATGCAGAAAGTAAATTTGACTACCTTTCCATTTAGGACGGTGCGTTCATGATCTAGAATTTCGATTTTAATCAGACTTTTTTATTGAAGTGCTTATTTTTGACACGAAGGTGAAGATGCTCTCGATTTCTAGTTGTCCGGTTTTTAATTGTAATAAATACTATTTACTTGTTGGTAGTTTCATAACTAGGTGATACCTAATAAAATACGTACATACCATTATTATTCATTCTATAGGAGGGCGCAGTACGTTGCAGTCTATTATTGTCAGTAAGTGTGTTTCAGAGACAGCAAATTAAAAAAAAATATCCTCAATCTACAAAGCTACATTAAATTTTAAAACATTAAAGTTTATTAAAGTAAAAAAAAACTATATTTTAGTTTAAAACATTTCTTAACTGAAGCGCACAAAGTAATTCATCTCACAAATCATGATTATCAGTAATTTGCTTTTAAACCATTTATGATTTGTCATTTTATTTTGAGTATATGGAATTAGCATACATTATTCAGGTTTAACTGCGGCAGTATGCTTCTCCTACAACAAGACTAAATATTAAATTCTTGATAAAAGTATAAATGCATTCATGGAAGAAAATATTTTACTGGCATTATATATGTTCGATTTGTTTATCGTTTATGAATTTTCACAAGTAAGAAAGTTGAAAATGTTTTATAAGCTGTCCATGTCGTCTGATTCATCGTTACTGCAAAAAAAATTGTGTTAAAATTGTGATATTTCCCTTTATCAAATGAATGTTCTAGTGTTTTCGTCTATTTTAACAACAATTCGTGTGCGCTGTAACACGGGCGCCCATGTGATTGTTTGTAGGGGAGGGGGGAAGTCAAGGGTCCTGCCCCAGGAAGACACTCTTGCAGAATACTCTGCTTGTTTTCTGGGTTCGTTGTAGAAAATTCTAGTAAAGCGTGCACTTATCAAGATAGAACACGAACTTTATTGCTTCTAGAACTCCGTCGAACAATCAGCAGTACAAGATTCACAAGCACAATCAAACAGTAAAGTGCTTATAACAGTCCGCTTAGTACAGAAGCTTTCACAAATGCTGTATTTCTCACACAAAATAAAGGCCCCAACAGTGGCATACCCCCAGAGCTTTAAACTGAGAGACGGAAGGTGCCTGGTTCGAAACCATGTCGCGTCCGCCGACCTAACCGTTCGGAGTTTATCGTGGTTTACTCCGAAACTTTGCGTAAGAATCCCTTAGAGAGTCCCCCACGAAGGGCACCCCCCCCCTAGGCCTAGATCCCTCGAGCAGATAATGGCCCTTAACACCACATTTACATTCACACAAATAAAGCACTTTTACAGGCAAAAATTGAATGGAAATATACGAGGGATATCGTAAACAGTCCCCCAAGACTTAGCAATCAAGAATATACCCGCAGCACTTCAAGCTTCAAAAAAGCAAGCGAAAATACCGCTTCACAGCGTAATACACGAACGCACTGAACGAATGCTCTGTGAGAAAACTGACTCTTCGGTCTCTCTGAGCCTCCTATTTACAGGTGTCACCGAAGTTAAAAGAAGCTTCTCGAAGAACGTAATTCCCGAAGATTCCACATAAAGCGAGACCTTTGATTACGTCATAGAAGAGAAATTGAGTAATATTAGGCTATGTTGATGCGGTAAAACAAACTTTAATTGCCCATTCGAATAATCGCGCCAAATGTCTGAAAATTCGCCAAGCTTAGCGACTTTGTGGAGAAATATCGCCAAATTCGGCCCCAAAAGTAAGTCCCCAAAAGTGAGGTTAGCGAAGGCCTAGGACCAGTATTTCTCGAGATTTGTAGACAACGCTGTACTAATCAATGGGGAAAACCCAAACTCCACATCTCCGGTTCTAGTTAACTGATTTTGATGCAAAATTTAACTATATGACGCGTAGAATACGAATTTTAAACTATTTTTAGAGCCAGGAGGCAAAACAGACCGAAAATTCGTAGCAATACTATATTTTAGTGTTGAACCATTCTATGTTGTACCAGTACGTAAATCATAACGATAATATGGGAGTTGGAGAGGGCATAGCCCCTCCCTGCCCATAGGCATGGGCGCCCATGCACAGAAATGCGAGATGTAGTAATGAAATAAGTGCAAAGCTAATCGGTGTCTGTTTATGTGCTATTGAAGAGCATCTAGAATGCTTTATTCAATTAAGTTTCGTTATTTTTAACGGAAATGTATATGTATAATAGATTTTTGTTGGGATCGTTGTGGTTATTTCAGCAAATTCGTTGGCTCAAAGTTTCTCAAATTGTAGCTAGTGCTCCGCGAAAAATATCTCGTCGCATGCGGCTCTTAATTCACAGCACTCAGATTTACGTTAAATGCTCAGTGAAAACTCATAATCCCTCAAAGTGCTCAAAAACTAAAGGATGCTCAACAGCTTGCTCTTCGTATTCGCCAAATCAAAATACTTTCACTAATGCACTAGAAACCTAAAAACACTCTTTTTCATTTCATCAAACTATAATAAAAATCTGGAAACTGTCTAGGAAAGATGTCTGTCCAAGTATAGAGAGTATTCTAATGTTCGTTGAGTTGTTAAGAACCAAGCAAATCAAAACGCAGCTCGGCTTACACCTAGGGACACAAATTCTGCTTTTTTTTTTCACTTGAATGCGCCAAACATCACAACTACATGTTTATAGTAGATACTCTATATTACTGAATTTCCGTAAAATATGATAAAATTGATTGCTTCGCGTTCACCCAAATTCTTCTTGTATAAATGTTCTGCTGGGTCCAATCAAAAAGATGTGTCGACTGAGTCAGTCATGACAACTGTACTAAACCCAGAAAATGTTTGTGAAAATGTACTTTTTTTTTAACTACTAATCATAAAATTCATTATTTTCATAGTTTAACAATACAGATCAGCCAGATGCCCCGATTTCTGAGGAAACTCACTGTTTATTTAATTTTTCTGAAATGAAAACGAGAGGCAAGTATTGGATGCAAAATGATTTTAAAATAGGACACGGTATTTTGTGATAGTACTTTATTTTACTTTTAAAATGAATCGTCGATGCCAAAATGTGAAAAGTGGTTAGATCAATGAAATTGCACAATTTCGTTAATCAAATTTTTTCAAATTTATTTTTCTTTCAGTATCGATCCGGGGTCGAAAATTAAAGAACCACTTTCAACGCAGTTCTGTTGAAGTCTGCAAAACTCATATTGTAATAGGATTCCGTTTTTCCACTTGGTTCACTCTCAAATCCTAGAAGTTTTCCTCTCAAATCCTAGAAGCAGAACTTAAAGCTCTACAACTTTGGAAATACACATCTCTTCATTTTTTGCGCCGTTTACCTCAACAACGCGCTTTTTACTTCCTTGTGTACGGAGTATAAGGAAGTAATGGGATCCCGAAAAATTTCAAGGGCCACATTTCGACGAAAAAACCAATTTTGACTACCTCTAAATTTACTTTTAAGACTATTTTGCGATGCATCTCATCGTAAGCTAGCATGCACGTTCATATAAATGTGTGTGCAACCCATTTTCACCGACCACTGGTTTATTTTGACCAGTTTTTCCATACGTAGTACGTACGTATGTATGCAGCACATATCTCGAACACTATTGGTCGTAGAATGTTGAAACTTTATATTTAGGATTGTTGTAAGATCTAGTTATGCAACTCCCTTTTCGGTCCCATTCGAAAGGATAGTTAATCTACAGGGTCGCCCAAAAGATTTAAATACATTACGCTCTATGGGCAGAAATTCATTAAAGCGTATTTTAGAGGTATTAGGCTATTACAAACGACTCAAAAGTAATATATGCTGTTAAGGGTTACAAAATGAATTTCTCCATCGAAAAAAGTGTCTTTTATTTATAGTTCTGCTACAGGAACAGTCAAAAGATTTCCAATACATTACGGTCAATGGCAGTTTTAGGGACATTCATCCAATTCAAGCACAATACCGTCCTTCCATTTAGTTAGATAATGGTCCGACCACGGTCACGTGCCTCCCTCAAGAATTACGCCAAAAGTCGCCAAGCTTGCCGACTTTTGGCGTACGTGTGTATGTATTTAACTCTGAATTCTCAAAAACTATTAGTCGTAGAACGTTGAAGTTTCATATAAAAGACTGTTGTAACATCTAGTTGTGCATTTCGATTTTTGGTTTCAATTACTGGAGAGTTTATTTACAGGCCCACACAAAAGTTTCAATACATTAATGTCTATGGACATCTTCAATATATTACATCTGTAGTCAGTCATCGTTGGGTCCATGCCCAAAATCTCGCCATTTGTCGTCGACCTTGGCGAACTTTGCCGAAATATCACCAAATTTGTCGATAGTCAATCATTTGGTCCATGCCAAAATATTGCCATTTGTCATCGTCCTTGGTGAGTTTTGGCGAAATATAACCAAATTTGGCTATAGTCAGTCATTGTTTGGTAAATGCCCAAAATCTCACCATTTGTCGTCGACCTTGGTCGAAATATCGCCAAATTTGATGCCAAAGAGTATTTCGTATTTCGCATAACTCTGAAACTTTCAACCGTAGAATTTTGAAACTTTGTGTTGCATCTAACTATGCATCTCATTTTTTATTGCCATCGACTGGGTAATTTATTGACAGGGTCAGCCAAATGACTTCAAACACATTAAGGAGTATGGATCCATTCAGTTCATTGAAAGTCTGGTCAGTGACTACTTTGTCTATCCCCAAAATCTTGCAAACTATCTCAAGCTTGTCGGCCTTTGGTGAAATATCACCAAGTGTCGGAAGAAAATCTTTCAAACTGAACCCAGCTTGGCGATATCGGAAATATGTAGATTAGAAATTGCTCAACCTTAGTATCATTGCAGTATTTTATCTCTTTCAAACAAAATAAGTTTAGATGAAGTGTGCCGAAAATAATTTTGATTTAATAGAGGTGCAAAGAAGTGATGTGTTGCCCGCACTAGATTTTTTTCAGCGTGGGTTTCAACGTCACATTTTTCAACGTGGAAGCTGACCCTGACCTCGGCGGAGGGCGAATAACTTAGAACAGTGATAATATTGGGACATACCTGAAGCTACACTATCTGGCCAAAAGTATCCGGACACCCCCTAAAAAAGTAGTTTTGGTGGGTAACTCAATTGGATGCGTAACCGAAAGCTATAAAAGTATTGGTAGTGGTTTGTCAGGTTGTATGTATGCGTTTGTGAAGCAATGAGTAAGTCAAAGGAGCTGAGTGAGTTTGATTATGGCAGTATAGTGGGATGCCATCTTTGTGGGAAATCAGTTCGTGAGATTGCGGACTTTCTAGAGAATCCTAAATCCACTGTGAGTGATGTAATTGTGAAGTGGAAACATCGAGGCAGTGAAACTGTAGAAAAACGGAGTGGCTATTAGGCCAGTATAATGTAAAAACTGTATGTAAGACCAGTATAATGTAACGAAAAAACTTAGTGAGCGCAGCCGCAGAACTCTGAAAAGGGTAGTGAAAAACAATCGCAAGTCCTCGTTGGTGGAAATTTCTCAGGAGTTCCAAAGTTCATCAGGCTTTAGTGTTAGCAGCAGGACTGTTCGTCGAGAGTTAAACAACTTGGGATTCCATGGTCGTGCAGCCGCTCACAAGCCGAACATCACTCCACAGAATGCGAAACATCGATTGCAATGGTGCAGAGATCACCGTCATTGGACTGTGGACATGTGGAAGACTGTTCTTTGGAGTGATGAATCTCGCTTCACAGTCTGGTAGTCGGAGGGACGCGTCTGAGTTTGGCGGATGCCCGGCGAACGTTTTTTGCGTGACTGAACTGTGCCGACTGTTAAGTTTTGGTAATGGGCTGTTTCTCGTAGTATAGCCTGAGTCCGTTAGTTCCTATGGCTGGAAACATGAACTCTGCGATGTATGTGGACAATCTGGACAATGCCGCACTCCCAAATCTGTGGCAATATTTCGAGGAAGACCCATTTGTCTTCCAGCAGGATAATTGCTCCATTCACACATCGAGGCTTACACACACGTGGTTTGATGAAATGGGCGTTCAAAAACAGGACTGGCCTTCTCAGAGCCCCTATCTAAATCCCATAGAACACCTTTGGGACGAACTGGAGCGCATATTACGCAGCCAGCCAAATCGACCGTCCTCACTCCAAGCACTCACTTCAGCTGTGGTGGACGCCTAGAAGTCAATTCCTATGGCCACCTATCAAAAACTAGTTGAGAGTCTTCCCAGACGTGTGCAGGCTGCCATCGATGCAAAAGGGGGACTAACATCATATTAATATGTCCTTCAGGACGCCCCAAGTCCATACTACTGGGTGTCCGGATACTTTCGGCCACATAGTGTATTAAAACAATGAAACCTTCTCCAACGATTTTTCGAATGATGCTCTTTTTTCTAACTAACTACTGACCTAATAGCATATCCTTTTATACGCCACTTTTGTGCAGCAAAAATGTTTGGAAAGGTGAGATTTTGAAGTCTTGGAACCATTAACTGTACTTAATTGAAAATAGTATAGTAGTTTGGGTCCACAGATGAGTCAGCCAGTATGAATAGGGGGGGGGGATATTAAAATATTTTAGAAGACACCTCTGATTACACTCTTTGGTTCTACTCGCAACATGTTATAATATGAAGTTTTCCTACTGTTTTAATCATATTTAATGGGAAGAAAAATTAATAAAGACCATTTATGTGTAAGAATATTATGCTTTTTCACGAAATACAATTTTTTCTTTTTTTAAGTTTCATTTAAAATGTTTAGAAGAGTTTTAAAATCACACTGAAAAGAACATGTAAAAATAACTTTTTAAACAATTATTTTATATATTTACGTTATTTGACTTAAATGAACATCCATCCAACGAAAAAAAACTTTTTTGCTTAGAAATTTCTCATACTGGGGATAAAAGGGTTAGTAGTGTATTTTGTTCCTGCATTTTTTTACGCATTTTGGTGCAAATTGGATACCACTCGTCAAATGGTATGAATTTGAACACACTTTTTGAGTAAAACTTTTTCATAAATTAAGAATCTGTTTCAACTGTGACGTTGTTGCGACAGATTTGAACATCTCTATCCCGACAAAGTCATTTTCTGAAATTAAAAAAAGGGGGGGGGTATGGGGAAGTTTTCCCCAGGTTCCCATCCCATATTTTTTAAGAAGGCGAAACCCAGGCCGTGAAGAAAGAACAAGACTTTATAGTGGCAATCACATTTTATTTTAATATCAACATCAACACATAACGTTAAAATTATAAAGTCCTACTGTGGCTGAGCAGACCCCTTGAAAAAACGCAGTCACATTTTGACGCAATCACAAAAAAACGCAATGACAAAACGCAAAAAAAACGATTTGAAAAAATGCAATCACATTTTATTTTAATATCAACATCAACACATAACGTTAAAATTATAAAGTCCTACGGTGGCTGAGCAGACCCCTTGAAAAAACGCAGGTTCACTTTATTAAATAAGCGAGGAGGTAAAAGAGGTATCACTTACCTCCTTCAAAGGCGTAAGTCCGTTGAACTCCTCAGTCATCCCGCTAGATTAGCTGGAACGAAAACTGGAATACACGACATTATTAATTGTATATATTTTAGTTTCGTGCTCTTGAATGAGTACAATATATTTATTTTCCGTCTAGGTTATACAATATACATTTAAGAGGAATATCATGTTTACAAAGATTGAATTTTGGCTGGTCGGGATGTCGACCGCTTAGCAGCAGCGCATGGAAGAGAGTGACCCGAAAGTACAGCATGCATGCGTTCTTGCCCCCACGGTTGCCAGGGGACCCATAGCACGTGTTAAGTAAGGGGCCCTCGTTTGGGTAATTATCACATGCAGATCCATACATCTACATGTGCGGACATCGACGCGTGCAGGAGAAACTGGGTCAGGGAAAGAGTTCGAAAGTTTCATAGTTTTATATTTCCCAACACTCCTGCCTAAAACTTGAAACGTTCAATAATCGTTCAAAATGACAGTTCTATGTCCTATAAAGCTCCTTCGTGGAAGAGCTTTTGTCAGGATGTCTGCAGTCATTGAGTCAGTGGGGACGTATTGAAAAGTTATCACCTTGTCTTCTACCAAATGCTTGAGAAGATGGTATCTCAGGTCTATATGTTTTGTTTTGTGATGATGTCTGTCTGATTTGGCCAATTTAATGCACGATTGGTTGTCTTCAAACACGGTCACTGGATAGTCTTGCGGCATGTCCAGTTCCTTTAGTAGATTTATTAGCCACGCAATTTCTTGTGCAGCACTGGCAGCAGAGACGTATTCCGCCTCAGCTGATGACAATGTCACGCACAGCTGTTTCTTGGAAACCCAGTAAATAGGATTATTTCCTAGCATAAATAGATTTCCAGAGATGGATTTTCGATCTGCTGGATCGTTGGCCCAATCCGCATCTGCGTAAACTTTTAGGACAGGTTCCTCAAAATTTGTAAAAGTCAGTTTAAGGTCAATTGTTGTCTTGAGGTATCTGATGGTTCTTTTGACGGCTTCCCAATCTTTCGCTCTGGGATTTTGATTTCTTCGGCTTAAGATGTTCACAGCGGCACTTATATCTGGTCTAGATATGGTGGAAATATATAGTAGTGCACCTACAGCCTGTCTGTATTTAGTGTTGTTTGGCAAGAGATTTTCGTCATCTAGTGTTTTAATGTAGCCTGGCTCCATGGGTGTTTCTGTTGGTTTTGAGTTTTCTAAACTGAATTTAGTTATTAGTTCTTGGATTTTGTTAGTTTGATCAAGTGTCATTGTGTTTTTATTTGGTCGATTTATGTTTATGCCTAAGTAGTATTTGGCTTCGCCTAAATCAGTTACAGGGTATTCGCTCTTTAATTTATTTATGAGTTTGTCAATGTTTTGATCTTCTCCTGCGATTAGTAGATCATCTACATAAACAATAACATATGTCGTTTTGTTATTTACTGTTTGTTTATACATGCATTTGTCAACCGAGCTCTGTTGAAAGCCGAATTTGGTTAGAGATTGGTGGATTTTTAAGTTCCAAGCTCTAGCAGCTTGTTTCAGCCCATATATTGCCTTTTTAAGTTTACAAACTTTGTGTTCCTCTCCGGGGATTACATGCCCTTCGGGCTGATGCATATACACTTCTTCCTCTAATTCTCCGTGTAAAAATGCAGTTTTTATATCGATATGTCTAAGACTTAAATTTTTATATACAGCCATTGCCAAAAAACTCCTTATCGTTGTATGAGACGCAACAGGTGCAAAGGTCTCGTCATAGTCTACTCCGTATTTTTGGGAGAAACCTTTGGCAACAAGCCTTGCTTTGTATTTTTCTACTGAGCCTTGACTATTATATTTTAATTTAAAAGCCCATTTGCATCCAATAACTTTTGTTCCAGGGGGGGCTACAACTAAATCCCATGTGTTATTATCATGAAGTGAATTTATTTCGTCTAGTGTTGCGTTTACCCATTTTTCCTTCTCCACGGGGTTTTCCATTTTTTGAATTTCATCCCAACTTTTAGGTTCTACTATCCTGGTATTATTTATTACATATGCAAATCTATCAGGAGGAACGCCTTTATTACTCCTCTCTGATCTGCGAGGATAATTTTGTGTACCATTTGAGTTAGCAGGAATATTATTTGGATTTTGTACATTGTCGCCGGCGCTATCTAATTCAACATCGATCAATTGCTGTATAGGTTGAGGATTACCGCTGTTTGATTTTCCTTCCCCGTTATGTGATTCATCATTTTTAATTATTTCCTGATTTCTGTCTTCTAGGAATTTGACTGTTCTACTTATAATTACATTTCTACCGTTGGTACAAATTCTATATCCCTTACTCCTATTATCATAACCTACGAATATCCCTTCTGTAGCGGTGTTGTCAAGTTTTCCTCTATGTAATTTTTGAATATATGCAAATGCGCGACAACCGAACGTTTTAATATTTGATAGATCTGGTTTACGACCAGTCCATTTCTCATAGGGAGTGGAATCACAGGATTGTGTAGGGAGCCTATTTTGCAAATACGTCGCAGTGTTAATGGCTTCCCCCCAAAAGGAGTTAGGTAAATCACCCTCCTTAAGGAGACACCGACACATCTCCATCAAGGTGCGATTTTTGCGTTCCGCAACCCCGTTCTGAGGTGCAGAGTACGGAACTGTCAGTTGGTGATCTATTCCCTCTCTCTTCATATATTCATCAAATTCTTTCCCTATGTACTCCCCTCCGTTATCGGAACGGATTGCCTGCACTTTTCTTCCAAACTTATTTGCGGTCATTGCCACATACTCCTTAAATTTAGAGAAAACTTCATGTTTATTTTTTAATAGATATATTACAGTAAACCGGCTAAAGTCATCTATGAAGGTCAAAAAATAGTATTTCCCACCAATTGTTGGGGTTTGCATTGGTCCACAGAGGTCAGTGTGTACCAATTCTATCGCCTTTGTGGCTCTGAAACTCGCAATTTTTGGATATGGACTATCAGAAAGTTTCGACATAATACAGGTTTCACATACATTATCATGTTTACATTCATCTATTTCAATCCCTATAGCCAAATCTTTATTCACTAATTCTTTTATATGATTGACATTTCTATGACCCAATCTTTTATGCCATTTATATATACAATTTTTATTTTCACATACGTTAACTAAGTTTGCGGTGTGGTATGCGTCATTGTTTATATTACACTCATACAAATTATTATTTACATAACCTTCAATATAAGTTTTATCCCCATGTATAATTTCACACTTGTTTTTGTCAAATACCACCGTACAACCGTTCTCAGTTGCCCTTTTTACAGACAGTAAATTTGCTTCGATTTCGGGTACAAATAGAACATTACGCAGTGTAATTTTATTAATCTCTCCTCCCGATGTTTTTGCCTTGAATTCTATGTCTCCTGACCCGTAGGAGGTCAACGATTTTCCGTTAGCAATTACAACATCGCTTATATTGGTGTCATTTATTCTAGTGAATAAATTTTTATTATTTGAAATGTGTGATGAACTGCCAGAGTCTATTATCCACTTTTTACCTGGACTTCCAGCTAATAGTGCTAAATTTTTAAATTTAGATGCGGTGTCACTAGCTCTATCTGTATAATTTCGGTTCGACTCTTCCTCAAATCTGTGTCTATCGTTTGATTCAAAGCATAGTGATGAATTAGCTTGTTTGGATGTGAAATTTTGATTTTTGTATCTTGTGTTATTGTTCTGTAATTTCTTAAGGTGCCAGCATTCTAATTTTGTGTGATTTTTCATTTTACAGTGTGAACAATATTTAGTTTCTCGTCTATAATTGTTGTTGTGTTTTTTGTTTGTTTGAAATGCTTTAGTAAAATTTTCAGACGGTCGGCTATTCTCAATACGTCTGTTGTATTCATCTATTAGCTTGCTTCTAATAAACTCCGGATTTAATTCCTCTTCAGGTCTCGCTTCTAGTGCCGTTATCAGCGTGTCATAGCTCTCCGGCAGGGAACATAAAAACAACGCCGATATGTGAGAGTCACTGATCTTTTCCCCTATGGCCTTTAACCTCTCAACCAGTTCGAGTATTTTTGTCGTATGCTCTAGCATATTTCCTCTCTCGTCAAGTTTTGTGCTATATAATTTTCTCAATAGATACAGCTTGCTAGAGAGGTTACACCTTTCGTGTATGGTCCTCAGAGCTTCCCATGTAGCCTTTGCGGTTGTGAGATTTTTCACATGTACTATTTGGGAATCTTCAATGAATAAATTGATTAAGGCTCTAGCCTTGTTATCTTTCTTTCGCCAAGTATCGGTTATTGGCGATGGCGGATCATCTGTTAAGAGATCATTAAGATCTTCTTTTATCAACAGCATCTCCAATTTGAATTTCCAGTTTGAATAATTATGTTGGTTTAATTTCTCAACCACTTGGCTTTCTTTAAATGAAGCCATATTAATTTTTTTTTTGTTTCACAATGTCCTCAGAAATTTTAATATTCTTTCAAGGCACTGAGACTATTCAGTCTCATAATCTATTAAATAAGCGAGGAGGTAAAAGAGGTATCACTTACCTCCTTCAAAGGCGTAAGTCCGTTGAACTCCTCCGTCATCCCGCTAAATTAGCTGGAACGAAAACTGGAATACACGACATTATTAATTGTATATATTTTAGTTTCGTGCTCTTGAATGAGTACAATATATTTATTTTCCGTCTAGGTTATACAATATACATTTAAGAGGAATATCATGTTTACAAAGATTGAATTTTGGCTGGTCGGGATGTCGACCGCTTAGCAGCAGCGCATGGAAGAGAGTGACCCGAAAGTACAGCATGCATGCGTTCTTGCCCCCACGGTTGCCAGGGGACCCATAGCACGTGTTGAGTAAGGGGCCCTCGTTTGGGTAATTATCACATGCAGATCCATACATCTACATGTGCGGACATAGACGCGTGCAGGAGAAACTGGGTCAGGGAAAGAGTTCGAAAGTTTCATAGTTTTATATTTCCCAACACACTTGACAACTGCTAAGGCATGAATGATGACGAGAAACGCAAGCCAAGAGGTTAGTACAGAACCAAAACACGCCACAAGGGCATGCCAAACAAAATGCAAAATTAACATGACGCCACTAGACGTTAAGAACATTTCCATATAATTATTTTTGAATCCCAGTCTCGCCAACAGGATAAAACAAACAATCTAGCAGCTAAATTGTAATAACCCAAAATGAAAACCAATGTTATTTATAGATTTGATACCATACATGGTCATAAACAAATCATGAGAACAGAAATGCTAGGCTTTACCAATGCAAAAGTGAAATAAAAAGGAAAAATAAATGGAAGATTGCTTTTAAATACGGTAGGTGCAGAAATAAAACTTTACAAGCGAAGGGAAAAGAAATCCAAATCGAAGTGCAAAGAATAAATTTTGAACACAGATTAAATTTAGAAATAATTGAACAATTAAGTAATTGATAATTAAAAAGTAAGATATGTGATTATCTGCATCACAGGGAGGGGGGGGGGTGCACAAATGAGGGAAACCTCACTTATGAAGAAATTTCACATGGTTTCAAAACGCGTGTTAGTGTCATAGGATAGGCAATGGATGATGATCTAGAAATGTGCGGATCGCTCTGAGAGTGTTTGCGGAAAAAATTCGCATTTGAAAATTTTCGATTTGCAGGGAACAGCTCCTTTTTATATGAATTCTTCATACAAGGGAAATTATTTTATCTATTAAGAAAATGTTTACTGGAAGTAAGGACTGGATAAGTTCCGGAACGCACTGTTCACGAACGCACCTAGAAATATTTGTAATTTTATAAGGAGCTGTAAACAGAACATGACCTGCATGGGAGAGCTAAATGCTGCAGGCTATTATGCGATAGCTGCAAAACGAGGATTCTAATTTTTTCGTACTTTTCCTGATAATCGTCGCATCAAAAAGACTTCCATCTCATTTTCGATACTTTGTTACTCAATCTTTTAACTTTTTTTTACTCTCATAGTAATAAAGGAGCCGAGAAAATCGCTTTAAATGAGGGAACGGGTCTATTTTTAGATTTTTAAAGTTGCGCAGATTGTTTTCGATACTTTTTTTTTACATAATTCTGAAAATTTCAAGACTATGACTAAAATAGCAGTATCACTAAATTAAACTGTGATGCTGGGATATCGATGGATTGAATTCTTCACCCCCTCCACTCTGTATAAAACTAAAATTTTGAAAATGGTTAGTGTGAAAAGCGAATTTACATTTTTCTGAACTTGTGCCCTTCTCGCGTTTTGACTTCTCCATCCTGACCTGCTTCTCCGGCTACTTGAACCGTTGTTTGCTTTTATCTAAACCACCCGTGATGTACATTTTTTCTCGAATGTGTTGTTTGAAAGCTTTTATTCTGTACATTTTGGAATATTTCATACAAGAATAAATATTTGTTTCTGCCTTAACAACTGTGACTACTTATTTCGTGTTTCTGACTTCACACAACTCCACAACATGGACGGCTTATGATTTCTACACTATTCAATCTATTTACATCATAAGTAGGGAAACCATAAAGGAAAAGGGGATTATTATTATTATTTTAATGTTATTCTGCAGATTCTTTTTACTAAAATGCCTGCTGTAATTTTCCTTTAACCCTTTGGAGCGCAACCATTTCCCAATGCCGGAAAAGTGCATCGATTTAACTATCAGAAACATCGCCCAACGCGTGCCACAGAGCTCAAGAGCATTATTGAAACAGATGGCTGTGCGGAGCCGTACAGCCATCTGTGTCAAAAATGTTCAAAATGTCAGTCTATTTATTTTTTTTATATCGATGTATATTTTCATTACATTCTCCAGTTCTCAGCAGATGCAGGTACCAAAAAATAACTCGGCTGTTCGAGCCTCGTCAGGGGGAGACTCTTGAACCCCCCCTCATTTTTTAGTTTCATTACTGCCATATTGAAACGATATTAATGGACTGTGTCATTTTATCTCTCATCTTTCGTGTATTTCGCCTGGTAACCCTATGTATAAATTTTTACGATTGTAACCTATTTATAGAAAAATACATGGGATGCCTATTCTACAGCTTACGAAATAGTGTAACAATAGATTAAAGCCGTTGTGAACGAATAGTATTTAAATATATGTAAAAAATACATGGGATGCATATCCTGCAGCTTACGAAATAGTGTAACAATAGATTAAAGCTGTTGTGAACGAATAGTATTTAAATATATGTAAAATTATGTCGCATTTTTATGTCGCTTTTTTGGGACACATTTTTCGGACAATTTTCAATAAAGGGGGTGAGAGATAAAATGACATAGCCATTAAACAAAAAATTCTGACATTCATTTTACAAATAATCCATCATTTTTACGAGATAGGATATGCTCAATAGAAAAGAATTCTCGTGTAACTGTGTCCTCCTCAGGTATTCTATTGAAATCCAATTCATTCTGCTCGAATCAAAACAGTCAAAACGTCAGAGTTGTGTTCTCACTTCGAGGAGACCGCGCGTTAAAGGGTTAAAATGAGCCATTGACAGTTTGCTTGTATTAGTCAAAAGCTTAGGTAAAAGTATCAAGATCTCCTAAAAACTAACTTTGACTTTTTAGAGACTGAAGTGGGTTTTTGACGCAATACTTTTTAATGATAGGATTGTATCGATGCACGCGGGTGTCCAGAGTTAACGTTACAAACACAAAAAGGTTGCTTTTCCCGCAAAAAAAATGGGCTCAATGATTGGGAATTCGGTATTCCAATACCTCATGCTCTAAAGTCAGATATGGTAGGGGAAAAAAAAAATATTTGCTCAAGAGTTATAGGTACGCTGATATACAAATCATCAAAATAAGACATGCAAACTCTTTATTGCTCCATCTAATAGGAAAAAATTTCCACCTCGAAAAGTTAAGAAAGTTTCCCATCGAGCTCGCATACTGTTCATGAGGCCATTGATCGGGGCTGTTGCGGCGACAGTTATTCAAATTCTCCCAAGAGCGCCGATTTTCAAGCCTGGGGAGTTCTTGGAGGTGTTCATCGGCATTCAATGACTCTTTCGCAATTGACGTATGGGCATAACCATAGAGATATGAATGCAAGGAGACGGCATTAGTTTATCCCATAGTAAAGCCGAAACTGTAACCGATCCGCCCTATTGCTTAGACCCCATTGCAATAGGACTGTGTTATTTTATGGTGACCGTTCCAATTTTAAAGAAGTAATGTCGCCAAATTGGGCGCCAAGAAATAATGACGCATTTGGCATAATCGTAAAACTTTTGACTGCAGAATGCTGAGATTTTGTACTTAGAACTATTGTAACATACAATAGTGCATCTTTACCTTTTAATCCGTGAAATCGTGCATCTTTCACTGTTATTTAAAAAGAAACCAACAAAAGGATCCGCCATATTTTTAACAACACAGTTACTTCATTTCGTCCAATGTTCAAGACAGCTAATGCCATCCCTTTTACTCATAACCAATAATCATTTCCCCATGAGGTTGCCTCTAAAAGAGTTCTTCATATGTTCGTATGAATAATAGGGTGTATCGAAAAAACCTTTTTTTCGAAATTCGTTTGTCCTTAGTGCTATTTTTGGGCCAAATTGGCTCAATAAGAAGTGTACCAAATTTCAACTCGATCGGTTAATATCTTCAGGTGCCGCTTTTGACTTAAAGTTTGAAAAAAAATTTTAAAAGCAACTTTTGGAAAAAAAAATTAAAATATAATTTTTTCGAAAATTTCTTGTTCCTGGGAATAAAGTTTACCTTAATTGACTCAATAATAGGTGAAAAAATTTTCAGCTCGATCGATCAATATGTTCAGTTGCGGAAATGAGCTTAAAGTTTGAAAAAAAAAGTCGAAAAAAGGGGCAATTTCTGTAAAAATTAAAGAAACGTCTTTTACTCTTGGCCATGAAATTTTTCTGTTGCATCATGTCTGAATGACGTAAACTACGCTTAGTAATAATAGTAATAATTATAATACAATATGAACATTGAATTCTCTATTACTAGAAAAATTTTATAAATGCATAACAACATATCTTAAAAACTGCATCACCGCGTTCTTATAAAGAAAGTATCTCATGGATGAAAAAACAGCCTACTTTAGTACAGAATCTGAGCTGTGATTCTGTTACCGGAAAGAAGGATGTTTTTGGAACCCTAGACGTAATGGAGACTAAACGTCGAGAGAAATAGATTCATCGTAAAAAAAAGAGATGCATACTGAATGTAAATAAGACTGTTTCAATTTCTTCATCTGAAGTGCTTATAAATGAAAGTGAAAGTGAAACCGAGATAGATTCTGATTCAGACAAAGAGTTCAATCCTTCTGAAAAACTAGAAAAATTGAAAGAAAAAATTAAGCTTGCTAACTTTGCCAGTGCAGTTTACAGGACTCACATTTCTTATCGGAAAGCAGCTCTTTTAGAAGACGTAGGTCTTGTTACAGCTGATAACAAAGAGAAATTGACTGACCCAAATAAAGTTGTTAGAGAGGAAAGAGAGTCAGGCAAAACCGCCGTAAAGGAGGCTATATCAGGACTCGGGTCCCGTAAGGTGAAAGGACTTTATTTTGACGGAAGACAAGATGAAACATTGATCATTCAGAAAAAGAACGATAACTGTTATCGTACTCTTGTGAAGGAGGAGTATGTTGTTGTTGTAGCTGAACCAGGATCAACATACATGAGTCATCTGACTCCCAAATCTGGAAGAGGAAACAGCATTGCCGAAGTTATCAGAGATTTTCTTTTAGAAGAAAAAATTGATACTTCAGAAGTCGTAGTAATAGGCTGTGATGGTACGGCAATTAATACAGGACGAAAGAACGGAGCAATGGCTCAGCTAGAGATCTATCTTAAAAAGCCGCTTCAAAGATTTGTTTGTCTTTTGCACACAAATGAACTTCCCTTGTGTCACATCATTAACGAAATGGACGGAAAAAGCACAGGACCTTCTACGTTCGCAGTACCCATTGGAATGGCGTTAAAAAACTGCGAAGATATGCCAGTACAACGATTTCAGCCTGTGCCAGTGACTTGGACTGAAGATAGAGTGAACGACAATCTATCATCCGATCAAAGCTATCTTCTATGTATCTGTAAGGCAGTTTCGACCGGTGATTGTGATGTTAGATTGGCAGAAATCCTGGTAAGTTACATCACGCAAGATGGTTAACAGCTGCAAATAGAATAGTCTATACATTGCTACAAGTGATCCTACAGAAACACTTCAAGTATTCGTTCAATACATTATGAATGTATATGCGCTTATTTCGTTTAATATCAAGAAAAATCCATCGTGCGTTGAAGGTGGTCGACATTTGTGGAAACTTTTGTCCGATTCCCGCTGAATGGATATCAAATACAGGAAAATAATGGATACTGTCTTACAGAGCTTGCCCACCCCGAAAATCTTCTCTCAATGATTTCTGATAACAACGCAGACACAAGGGTACTTGGTTGGAAACGAATTCTAAAAGCTAGAACCTCTTCATCTTCTAAAGCCATTCGGGAATTCATTGTGCCGGATATTAATGTAGATGCTAGAAACTACGTCGACATGATTGACTGATGCAAATGCAAGTTAACTGAACCGCCACTTACACAACATTTAAGCCTAAAATAAATGCAGGATAATATAAAATCAGCCTCTTATCCGAAAGATATTACATCGTTTTCCCGCTCACACACAAGCAGTCGAAAGATATGTGAAACTTGTAATGGATGCGGCAGCGTCCGTGTGTGGCAAAGAGGAGTGCCACAAGTTTATATTAGCAACATTAAAAACTCGCAGGAACATTCCAAAGTTTTCCTCTAAGGCAGAGTTCAAAACTACTCCTAAATGTCAATCAAAAATTTGTTTAGACAGAACACATAAAATCAAAATATGAATGGGGTGACCGGAACTCGAAATGCAGCCACCTCCACATGGTGAGTTCTGGGCTATTTAAAAAAAAAATTAAATTCAAAAAATTTCAAAAATAGACAAAGACTGCAAAACATACGTCGTATGTTATTTACCTTATTGAGACTTGATGTACATACAAAATATTTGTATGAAAGAAATGAAATGTCTCTACAGAGCGCCAGCGAAATTCCCCCTTTTTTCCAATTTTTTTCAATTTTTAAGCTCATGACGGCAACTGAACATATTGATCGATCGAGCTGAAATTTTTTTCACTTATTATTCAGTCAATTTAGGTAAACTGTATTCCCGGGGACAAGAAATTTCCGAAAAATTTAATTTTTTTTTCCAAAAAATTGCATTTTTTCATTTATTTTTCAAACTTTAAGTCAAAAGCGGTACCTGAAGATATTGATCGATCGAGTTGAAATTTGGTACACTTCTTATTCAGCCAATTTGGCCAAAAAATAGGACTAAGGACAAACGAGTTTCGAAAAAAAGGTTTTTTTCGATACACCCTAATGAATAATCCTTTGCAGATTGGCGTATTTACACACATGTCCATAAATTAAGGATAATTCAGAATCACACAGAAATTGATCTCTAAAATAAAAATTTCACCTGTGGAATGATCACACACATCTTGAAGAAGAATATGCAAATTACAGAAAACCACCAGATGGCGTGGATGGTACGTCACAATGACGAGAGTGTAAGAGAGGGGTATATAAGGAATGGTGGCAAAGAAGTAAAATTGTTCACAAGCGCTGTGAAAGCCTTTCAGTGCAAAAACCGCATAGTTATGGCACAAAGGAGGCATTTGGATGATGTTTTACGTGGCAGAATTATCGGACGACTGGAATGTGGACGTACCCAGCTGGAAGTATCCGAGGAACTTGGAATCGCCCAGAGTTTCATCTCCAGGCTTTGGCAACGATTCCAAGATGATGGTAATGTGAGTAGACGTTACAGCACAGGTCGCCCCCGAGTTACAACGCCGAATGAGGACCGCTATTTGGCAGTTACTGCCAAAAGAAACAGACGGAGTACAGCATCAGAACTGTTTCGTCAGCTCTCTTCAGCTACCGGTACGACAGTTTCAAGGCAGACCGTGTACAGACGCTTAGGGCACATTGATCTATATAGGGACATTGATCTATGAGCTCGTAGGCCTGTCAGATGTGTTCCACTTACCGCAACTCACTGTCGCCTGCGATTAACCTGGAGTAGAGAGCATGCATTGTGGACACTGCAACAGTGGTCTTGTGTGATGTTTTCCGACGAGTCCAGGTTTAGTTTGGAGTCTGATTCTCGCCGGACATTCATCTGGAGAGCGCCAGGTACCCGTTACCACCAAGAGAACACCATTGAAAGACACCGTTACGGTGGTGCAGGATGGCTCGTTTGGGGAGGAATTATTCTTGGTTCCAGAACTGACCTGCATGTTCAGAGTGTAACGATGACAGGCCACATCTATCGGGATGTCATTCTGGAACAACATGTACGTTTGTTTCGGGGCGCCATGGGTGCTGAATTTGTGTTTATGGATGACAACGTCCGTCCTCACCGTGCAAACATTGTAGACGAATGCCTTCAATCGGTGGATATCACCCGTATGCATTGGCCAGCATACTCACCAGACTTGAATCCAATAAAGCATGTGTGGGATATGCTTGGCCGACAAATTGCAGCCCGTCAACCCCCTCCCACCTGTCTACCGGAACTTCGGAGTGCATTGCTTGATGAGTGGTGTAATATTCCCCAAGATCAGATTGATCATTTGATACTCAGCATGCCTAGGCGTTGTCAGACCTGTATTGCATCGTACGGGAGACATACTCCGTATTAACCATCCTACTAACCATTTTATACTGTTTTTCGCAAATAGGTTCTTTTTTTAAATTGGGTCAAGGGACTAACTTGCAATTTTTATTAATTATGTCAAACATATAGCATCTTTTTTGCTCTTTACTTTTTGTTTAATAAATAGACTTTACAAATAAGTCAAATTTGTTTTGCTTCTTTCTCTTTCTTTGCCTGAACTTCATTATCCTTAATTTATGGACATGAATGTAGTTGCCAAATTATGGGTACTTACGTGTTATCCCGGCGGTCCACCAAGACGAGCGATTTTTTTGCCAAGACAAATACCGGGCAAATGAACTTATTAATGGTTTTAAGTACGATTGGCAACAGTTTGGCAACTCATTTGACGAAAAAATAGTTTGGCGGAAATGACCGCCGAAATAATACGTAAGTACTAAATTATGAAAACCCGCCAAGGATTGCAAACCCCCAAGCTGTTCCCAAAAATTGTATCCAAAAATATAAATCCGCAATTGGTCTAATTCAGCTTCGACATTAAGCAACTGTATAAAATGTTCAAAGTTAGCTAAAACTAACTTTGGACATTTAGCTGTAGGCAAAATCGTGTTTTCTTTCAGTGTGTCATACTTTAAAAGTGATTCTAAGAAACACAGAAATTGAGACAACGGAATAATTTTAATTTTCACGAAATCCAACCATATTACGTCACAACTGGAATGCCATTATCGATGACTTTGTTTACAATTATGTGGTTATCTGCAGCTTTTCATTTCCAAAACGCACATCCACGTCATTTTGATGTCACAATTTAAAAAAAAAAATTAGAAACTAGAAAAAGTTAACCCGAAAATCGATCAAAATCCAACCCTAGTGAAATATTATCACAAATACACAGCTTGGACCATATATTTCTAAATAAATATTTCTTTTCGGTGGCAATAATAATTTTGAACTTCGGAACAGCTTGGATATTGCTTAAAAAAGGAAAAATTACACCACAATAGAAATAAAACAGCAATTGTACTGATTCCGCATTAAATAATAAAACTGTAGACTGTGGTTCCTCTACTTGGATAAATGGAAACATTATGGATTAGGAGTTTATCTACAGATTATAGTTTCCGAATCGCAATTGAAATCGCCGTCATTTTGATGTCACAAGTCATTACTTATACTGAATGAGATTGACAGCTTTTGACATCCGAGTAACATCACAATTGAAATAATTCCACTATCTCTCCGCTGTTCTACTTTAGTGTATTTTATGCTGAAGCAAGTACAAATATTTCCAAAAACTCGCCGATTTCGATAAACTAAGAATAGTAATTAAAATTATGAATTAACTGTATTACAAATTTCATCAAGACATTTTAAGCGTATTAGCATCAGTATCACATATTTCTGGATAACTGCGAAATCGTGGTGAAGTAGTATTCCGAGAATATCGGAATTTGTCACCCAGAAAGTGTACGTCATTTGATGTCACGAGTTTAGAGACAGTTTCGGATTAGAAGCACCTTGAAAATTTGAACTGGTGACCTCAAAATGACGTCGACTTCATTTGCGATTCGAGAATTATATGCTGGGAATAAATCTCTAAAAGTAAACATTCTTTCCAATGGCAACAGCTGTTAGAAGTTTCATTGAAAAGAATTTTTTGGCACAACTTCGACGTATTCCGCCAATGGCGACTTTCAATTCTCTGATTCTTTGGCTATTTACGCATGCGCATAATCAATAATCATTTCCTATTATGGTTGCCATTAAGACCTTTCTCCATATATTCTTATATATAATCTTCAGTAGACTGGCGTATTTATCACCGGGAAATATTTCATTTCGCCATTTTGGCGAATATTCAAGTTGTGCCAATTTCTTTTTCCATTGTTCAAATTCATTCAAACATAATCTCTGGTCGACTCAACATCACTTTTAGTAACTGAGAAAACCAGTGCCCTATAAACGATCTTTTACGCTGATTATCACTTTATAACTTAATTATTTCTAATTATTTAACTGAATTAAAATGGATTTTGATTTTGTATTTCAATTTTATATGTTTTTTATTTTATTTTATTTTGACAGTTTGTTTCCAGATCTCTGGAGATTTTACCTGGAAATGTCTGGCCTGTCGCCCTCTGAAGTGTTCAACGAAGTTTGCGCTCCCGCTTGTGGTAAGCTTGAAAATGAAAGTTTTTATGCAATTTATTATATTTTCTATCTGTTTTAACAGTAAAAATGAGCAGTATTTTCAAAGAATCTGCTTAATCTACTTATTCGTTAAACTTTGCATTTTGCTGAAATAAATACGTCAAAAATTGCATTTTGAAATAAAAATATTGCTTTTGATTTTGATTGCAATTATATTTTTTTAAATAACCTTTATAATTGTGATTTATGTTATTCGTGTTACGATGAGATATAAATCGCATTAAGTGTTATAAGTTTGGCGACATCATTTTTCTCGCCAAGGAGGCTGGATAATAGCATAAAGGATTGCATAGTACAAGGGTTGCTGAAATTCCTTGTTTTATTTCTATATTATTTATGGCCATGCAGGATAGTGTAAGAAATTTACTTTGATTGTGAATTCTGGTTTAACCCACTTATCTACCGGGAGAAATTCCGTAAGCGGGGGCAGTGTAGAGATAGTGTTTTGGCTTTGTTCAATTTGTTTTATATTGCATTTGAAATATGTGTGGAAATGTTTTAATAAGGTATTTAGATAAGTGTATTGTGGTTTTGGGTTTATTTTTTTTTGTATATAGACGTTAAAGACAAAAAAAAAGTCGCCAACTAAACCTGCCCCGCTTACGGAATTATTCCCTATGCGGTGTTAAATTTCAACAGAAAGAAGTGTTGTTTTTGAAATTTTGTAATTTTTAAAATTATATTTTCTGATTGTTTCTGATAAATACACTTATAAATTTTATAAAAATAATAAAATAAATGGTTACTATCAAAGTAATTATGGTACTTGCGTATTATCCCGGCGGTCATTCTCGCCAAACTATTTTTTCGACAAATGTGCTGGCAAACTGTTGCCAATCGTATTCCGAACCATCAATAATTTCATTTGTTCGACATTTATCTTGGCAAAAAATTGCCGGGATAGTACGCAAGTACCGTAATTATATATGTATTATTCCTAAATGATTTTAGGGTACTTACGTATTATCCCGGCGGTCATTTCCGCCAACCTATTTTTTCGTCAAATGTGTTGGCAAACTGCTGCCAATTGTATTCGAAACCATTAATAGTTTCGGCATTTATCTTGGCGATCGTCTTGGAGGACCGCCGGGATAATACGTAAGTACCGATTTTAGTGTCTATAGCACATGTAACATGAGTTATCAAAACATGGTTATGTCATCCTTGCAAATATAGTAAACTATCATTTGCTTTAATATTTAATATTCTCTCCAGTTTTCAGCAGTTTTAATTATAAGAAGTGTTTAAAAAAAGGTAGCACCCAGCTTTTTTGTGTTATTTGCATAAAATTATTGTAGCATGAGTTACCTTATGAGAACTCATGCTACACTTAGAAAATGAATTCATTTGTTATTTGCATACATATCATATATTTAAGGGTACTTACGTACTTTACCGTCGGTTATTCTCGCCAACAACTTTTGTTGCCAAAGGATTGCAATGAAGTGTATTGCAACTATGAATTCGACACTTTCCATACGCATGCAAAATCGCTCTTGGCGGACCGACGGTAAAATACGTAAGTACCTATTTAAGTTACGTTACTGTAACTGATCAAGTTAACATAAATATAGGCCAATTTTTAGTATGGTTACCCTATTTGGATTTTCTCTTATGACGTTATTGACGCCTATCAAAACGTTGAGCTTTCATGGAAAGGTATGGCAAAGTTTCACCAGTTCGATTCAGTAGCTTAGTGTGTTCTGAGTGAGATGTTGACTCGCCTACAAGCTTTATAGAACCAGATACGATACGGTTTCTTTTTTCTCGTCTGTGTAGATGCTTCTTAGCAAATGTCAAATGCAAGGAAAAGGAATTTCCAAATTGTCTACCCCACTGCATGGGATATCATTCATTGCTGCCACTGACTAAATTACGCACACTGCCATACAGGGACGTAGCCAGAGACAACCATGGACTGAATTCTTCTCCCCCCTCTATCTAAAACTAAACACTTGAAAATGGTTGTGTAAAAAGTGAATTTCTGCCTTCCTCGCGTTTTGATTCCTCAATCCTGGCATGTTTCTCTGGCTACTTGCCTTATTGTTTGCTTTTATCTAAACCACCTGTGATGTACACCTTTTTTCGAATGTATTGTTTGAAAGCTTTTGTTCTGTACATTTTGAAATATTTCATGCAAAAATAAATATAGGATTCAGATTTGGCTGCTTACTTTGTGTTTTCTGACTCCACAATACGGACTTACATTGCTTACGATTTCTAAACTATTCAATCGATATTGCCGTTGTCTAACTTATATCTGCTTTGCGCACTTTTTAGAGATTTTGACATTATGACTATTAAGTCTAGTTGACAAGCCAAATTTTCGTATGAAAAGACAGCTGCGTCACTCTAAACATTAGACGGTGAACTGTGGTCGCTAAAAAAAAATACGTTATGTGCATCAATCAGGATATTGTGGAAATATGCTTCCATGCGTCAAACGTGCACATAGCATATTTTATTGGTACATAACAGATATTGGTTTGAGAACGACGATATGTAGAAAAGCATCCCAAATGCAGTGTAAAATGAAGATTTATTTAAATTTACGGCGGTCCATTAAGGAAAAAGGGATTATTATTGTTTTTGGAATGTTATTCAGCAGATTCTTTTTTACTAAAATGTCTGCTGCAGTTTTTCTTCAAAATGAGCAATTGACTGTTTGTTTTATTCAATACCCAGCAAACACACACAGGTTCTCTGAACGTCTATTAACGTTCAGAAGACGTTTTCTGAACGTTAATAGACGTTCAGAGAACCTGTGTATGTTTGCTGGGTAGTGTACGGGAAAAGTATTATCAAGATCTCCCAAAAACGAACTTTCAGTTGTGACATTTTGCACTTTAATTGGGTTTTTGTCGCAATATTTTTAGTGATGGGATTGGATTGTATCTATGCACACGGGTGTCCAAAATTAACGTTACAAACATTAAAGAAAAGTGAGATTTTTAGGCAAAAATGGGTTTAGTGCATGGAAATTTGGTATTCCAATACCTCGTGCTGTAAACTAAGAAATGGCAAAAAGAAATTGCACAGGAGTTATAGGTACGCTGATTTACAAATGTGAGCAACATTCCTCAAAATAGGACATGTCAAGTCTCTGTTGCTTCATTTAGTAAGAGGTGTGGCCACTTCGTACAACTATGCAAGCGTCCCATCGAGCTCACGTACCGTTGTCTCTTGAGAGAAGCTATTGAGGCAGTTACTCAAACAACGCACAACAGTGCACAATGTAGGTCACCTTTACGGGGGAGATATTTATTTAAATGCTGCGTTCGTTTATTAGATAAGTAGGCAGGCGCTGCAATAAAAAAGAACGAATTCTGTGTTAGCAGTATTTCGACGCACTCGAAAGCAATGTGCATATACATCAAGGATTGAATGGAAAAACTACTGTTTGATGGCTTCAGATTGTTCTCGGCATTTACATTCGCAACATTTTGAATACATATTTTATCGTATTTTGTGTGTCAGTCTTGGGTCAGGATTTCTCCTTACCCATAGAGGAGAAATAAGTGGAGAGAGAAAAGGTTGAGGGTAAGATGACGGCATTGCAAGGAAAGAAAATGAACGTTTATCGCCATCTACAAAACGAGGATCTCGTTTTTCCAATGAAAACGAGAGACGAGAGAAATAATGAACTCATTTTGCAGCACTATTTCGATAGGGTGAGTTATATGCCTGTTTCAGATTAGGCTTACAATGGCTCTCTCCATCTATTCCTCAACTATACTTGTACCCGAAGATTTCACTATGAATGCAGTTTTAAAAATACGTATGGTAAAATCAAGTTCGACCTCCCATGAGTGACGGGTCCCAGCAAATTGCAATCTGAGAATTATTTCACGAGTGACATGATTTTATTGTCAGAGCCTAGAACATAAACATCTAATATACAGCATTAGATGCGTATGTCTTACGTACGTATTCCCAGCAGATTGAGTCCGTAAATGAACTGAATTATTGTAGATACTCCGTTGAGTTAGAAAACAAACGCACTCGCAAAGATTAACAGAACAAAGTTTGGAAAGAATACAATCTGTCATAGCATTTGCTGAATCTTATCGGAGTCCAGATTCCAATATGCCAGAATAGACTTGTTAGACTGTTGCTCATCCCCTTGTTTCAGGACCCTGAACCGAGTCCAAAAGGTCATGACGCACCAACAACTCTTAAAAAATCTTTGTTTCATTCAAGAGTTGTCCTCCAGAGGCACCCATGCATTCAATGATATGAGATTGGGATGCGATGGCTGAGCAATGACAATAGGCATGCGTCTTCTCATTTCTATCGAAGGTTAAACTCTTAATACGGCCAGTCCTAAGACTCGATAAAGTTTTTTTGAGCAGATCTTGGGCAGGAGCACTGAAAGGATAGTCCAGTACTTAGCAGCGTACTAGCGGGATCCTCCAAATATTATTAACGCTTTAAACAGGGGGTGGACCTCAGAAGCTTGCACGTTGGAGGAGGCAACAGTGATAAGTTCAGTACACTCCCTACAAAGCAGACCAGTTGTTTTGTTTCCATGAACACCTACGAGGGAAGGAATCCCCTGCAAGCACGCAGGGCCGATCCGCCCAAAATGGTCAGTTTGGAAGCAATATCCGACCCCAACTTATTCAAGATGCTTGGCCAATCCTTCGAGTACTGAACTGCGCTTCTGCTACCTGTTATTATCCTTGGGGTGATCCTGCCAATGCAGAATGCGATCCATTCTTTTATCAATGCATTTCGTACACTTTTAGAGAGCGTTTTCGGAAACTTTCCGAATCGACTCGATTTGGAATGCCCCTCCCCCTCATGTTTGAAGACGTTTTGAAGAACACGTAAAGTACGACGAAGGCAGTCAATCAATGTCAGAAGTTTATCAGACGATATTTAAATAAGGTCACTGTAAAAAGAATTCCTTAAAAACACTCTTTTGTGCAAAAGTTGTTAAGATGTTTTTATAAGTCCAGATCAAAATTCAACCAAATTTTATTCGAAATTTCGGGAAAAAATTAATTAGATTTAGACGGCAAAAATTAAAATTTAAAACGGTAACTCGAGCCTGCGTCATAAATGATAGAAACGCTAGCGTATTAAGCGTTCAACTTTGTTACTAGTATCGTCGTTTGGCAGGGTCCTGAAATATCCAATTACAGCGATTATTGTTAAAAAGATTGTGCGGGAAATGTTCCCGTCTAATTGGAAATACAGCAGTTTCACCTGTGATGTCATTCTAGTATCATAACCTGTTAGACTGATAGTTAGACGGCATGAATGAGTTTTTAATGCATTTTTAAATTTTATGTATTGTCCATCGCTTTTCCGTTGTGAAAATGATGAGCTGGAAATAACGTTCTAAAATGAAACCTCTTATTTCAACAACACCTGACTCGCGTGAGCTTAAAGGAAAAAAAAATATAAATACTTTACAGTAAACACACACGCACACACACACACACAAAGCCACATAAAACGAAAAGCAGTTTTTATATAAAACCTCGATATAACGATGCTTAAGGGACCAAATGATATCGTTATATCAAGAAACGATTATATAGTATTGGAATTCCGAGGGACCGCAAAATTTTATCTTTATAGAGGGATTATCGTTGTATCGAGTATCGTTATAGCAAGGTTTTAGTGTATTTTTAATGCAACCCAAACGATGCAATATAAAATATAGAAATTGCTGATTAATTATCAAGTGAAACATTTTTGTATCTCATTTTGAAAATTTTAAATTAGAAATTAAATTTTTGCTTTTCTTTCTCCGATTTTTGAAAATTTAAAAAGAATTTTTATTTCTCTTCCATTGAACTCAAAATCGAAACCTGGCGGTATTCGCGTTTCCGGATAATCTGGCAACGAACAATATTTTGATTTCTGACTAGAGCCCCATTCAAAATGAATATATTATCAAAAAAAGTGTTTGTACTTTTCGACTTACCCTGCGTAAGTCGTTAGGGGTAAGTCGTTGGGGTAAAATATCCTGCATAAGTCGTTGTAAAAATTCACAAAAAATTTTTGCTTTTTGCTTTGGACTGACCTTGTAAATAGAATTTCGTGCACAAATTTCCGAACTGGAAAAACTTCTTAGCATTGGGAACTAAACGCTTGGGCACCACGTCAGCTTGGCTATCTCAATGGAGCCTATGCTTCTGTGTCATACATCCCATGGTCGTGATGGCGTGAAGGGGTTGGTTGAGCCACTGAATTCAGTTTAGTGTTTTCAAATTTAAAATACTTTTAATCTAACATCAGAGTGTGGTTCTTCTACAAAGGGTCTTTTGTTTATTTCGCAAGAATGCTGATTTTACGAGCGTAAAGAAACAAGCTTTTGAAAGCAAAATAATCCTTAGTTGTATTTAAAATAAACTGTACTCAATACAACGCGCCTTTTTAAATATTTATTTTTTTTCTCATGTTTGGCAACCTATCTTTCAAATCATCAGAGTTGCCCGTGCTTTTGACCCCTGACAGCAGCACTCACTCACGCCTGGAATGGTCCGAAACACACGAATCGTTTTGAGAGCTTTTGGAATCGTCGGTCCTGTCAATGACTCAGTGATAATCCATTCTCACGTCTATTGCATCATCCTTTTATGGGTTCTTGTTCAGTAGTTGCATAAATAGATGCGTACACCGTAAAAACACATTAGGGCTTTCTGACGTCACTTTCAAATGTGAACGCCCGTGGGAATGGACAAAGAACCGAGTTGAAACTATTGTTAATGGCCTTATCACACTAAAGGGAAAATCCGAGCAACTTTCGCGCTGGACCCACTTTTCCGACGGACTTGAAGGCGTGGTTACCTTTAAGGGTTGCAAAAGTAAACAAACACTCTCCGACTCCAAATAGTCATCGCAGCGCTGATTTGGCGTGCAGGTTCTTATTTTACTTATCGTGCGTTGGTATATTTACATCGGATCGGCAGCAATTTCTGCAGCATCGGATGGGCAGCAATCTCTAATTCCAAAGTCCACTTGAACGCGGCCATCATTTTATTTACACGTGATTCTGACATCGAGCCAAGCTTCGAACATAGTAGTAGTCGCCATTGCTCGAAATTGCTTATGCCGTAGCAGGAAGAAGTACTCTGATTGGCCGAAATTTCGTCCGACTCGGTTTTTTTCCTTCGGAAAGGAAAAAGTTGGAGTTCGCGGTCGTCAAGGTAACGGCGGAGAAAATCGGCCAGAAACTTGATTTGCAAGGAAAGTTGGTCGGATTTTTCTGAGTGTGATAGCCCTATAAGGAATTTTGTTCGAAGAAACAAAATCTCCCTCGCGGGCTTTATACACAAAGGAAAATAAACTATTTGCTCTAGGGACTCGAAAAAATCCACGATGATTCTCCATACGCTGAACTACACACCTTAATAAATGAAACAGCAGTGTCTATTATCACACTTTTATGTAACTATTTCGCTGTTCGCGTGAAATATAGTGTATCATCGTTTTGCCAGTTGTGGGTAACAGATGAAACAGTGCTTCATCCGAATTTATCCATATTTTACATATCTTTGCTTAATATTAAATACAGAGGGCAGGAATGTTTTCTTATCATGGTTGAAGGAAAAAGGGGAACAGCTTCTCAGGATCGAAAGAATCCAAAGCACGCGAAGGCAGAAGACTGAATGAGCTCCAGTGCCTGCAGATCTTAGCTGGGCAGCCCATCTTTTAAACTGCTTGGGTCTTTCGCGTGAGGATCTGACAGCCACTCCTCGTCTGGCTTACGATTTTTTGAAGATTCGCGACCTCTAAGACTTGGTCTAGCCTTCGACTAAACCTAGAGGAATTAGCAACAACAACGTTTTCTTCATTTTTCTACGGTCTTTGCAGACGTTTGATGACAGGCTGGTTTCTTCACATTTTTTTTATAGCCAATTTTCTTTACCTGACGAAAAGTTGTCGATTGCGATACCTGTAGTTCTTTTGCTGAAGTTCCTTGAAGCAGAGGATTTTTCTGCAGTTATATTTTTTTCAGTTTCTTTTTTCTTTTTCACCAAGGACTTCTTTTCGTCCACATTTTTTTTCCAGGAGCTTTTGATTGCCAGCCATATTTTATATCTTTCCTAAGTTTAGATATTAATCCATTAGAAAAATGTCTTTTCTGATTTTTAAATGCTTTATTTATAACAGAATTAAGCAACCATTCTTCAAAAGCTTTCCAATTTCGTTTCGGGTTTGACGATCGAATTTTGGAGACAATTTATTCCCATTAATGAAAATAGTACGATTTTCAATTTGAACGTTTCATTTTTAAAAAATAAAACTGGGGTTAAAGGGATTGAAATTTACCACACGTATCGTAACATGCTGCAAAATAACCCCCGAATCTTCAAGGAAAATCGCGATCTAGGGGGGCATATAAACGGTAAAAATCAGAAAGAATACACTGATTAAGCGTCCCCTCTATCTTCAAGTGAAGTTGGATGCATACTGTCCGTGCCATACGGTCAAGACGCCGCGATGACGTCATTTAGCGAAGCAAAGCGGAGAGCACTGTTCTGACGTCACACCTCGGTGACAAATGGAGGGGTTTCCCGGGTGCATTGGCTGCGGCTCCGCAAACTCGCGCGCGAGCAACCGAAGTTTCAAAAAGGAAAAGAACTGTGGGGCAGAGTGGTATCTGAGCGGCACGGAACGGCCAGTATGAATCCACCTTAAGGCCACATTTAGGATACGGGATTTTAAAAGCAAACGAAATGCACGAGAAAAGCGGGGTGGGTGGCATTTATAAGAGTGGGGATGGCGCTTTTGCGGTATTTTACGGTCGTTGTATAATTTTAAAACTGGTCACACTAGTTTTGAATCAACCTGTAAATTTGTATGTAAGGGTGTCATTTGATTTTCATGTCTAAGTTGAATTGAAACTTATTGATCTGAATAAGAAAAACCTTCTCAGTTCATTTGAATGTCTTTCCTCATCCTTCAGGTGCACTGCCTGCTCCCGTGGAGGATCGTGCCTCCCCTCTTCCCTCGGTGGATCCTGTGCCTTCCGTTCCCGCGTCGCCGGACCCGGTCGAAGACGTACAGGTAGAGCCGCTCATGGATGTTTTCTCTCCACAGGTTGCTGCACCCGATGTCCGGGAAACGTCCCCCGGACTCGAGGTGTTGCGGGCGGAGCAAATGTGGGATCATCTCGAGGAGGTGAACCTGCACCCTTCCGAGTCAGAAGAGGAGCAGGTGAACCTCCCCGAGAGGGTGGTCCGCCCGCGTCGGCGACGTGGCGCTGCGCTGCGGAAGCGTCTCCGTTCTCTCTTCTGCTGCTGCGGACGCCGTTCCTTCGCAGCGGAAGACTGAACGAAAACGCTGACGCAAGAGGGAGCGTGAAACAAAGAGGTCCGATTGAAATCCTGCGTCTTTATTTTTTTTTTCCTCGGTCATTTAGTTTGAAAGAGATCAGAGATGACTGTTATGGGAAACTGTTTCTTAATAGCTAATATTCTAATTCTCATAGTTCCACGATGAACCAGCTAAAACAGCTTTCTTCCGCGTGAATATTCTCTATTGAATGCAATGGAAAATTATCTAAAGTAACATTTTTTTACTGGTCAATGAATATATCTCATTTTTTATATCCTGACAAAGGTAATGAGTGTATTGTTTGTCCCATTGAGGACCTGGAAACGAAAATTGGTCACTGACACTCTGTATACTACAAAAGTAATAGTCAGCATTTTATTATTTTCCACAACAAATCTGTCAAAAAGCTTGTTGATTAGGTTGTTTTACTTTCATGAGTCACATTCAATCTAACTAGATTGCACTTTACTGCTTTATTACCGAAAGGGCCCGTCAGTCATCACTGATCTAAACGAATGATGATGTAACAAATCAATGGATGGAATTCTCCAATACCTTTTGTTCATTTTCATTTTAATGGTAAAAATTAGCAGGAATGAAACTTTTATTAAACGTGCGAATTTTTAACAGTGACATTTTCGAATCATTGTTTTAATATATTCTTGATATTGCGATAGAAGATGAAACGCTATCAATTTAAGTTTTATGCAATATTGTTTCTTTATTTCAAATAAAAATTAGCCGTATTTTAAATTTCATGAATACTTTCTGTAAACTACCTAATTATTACATAGAAGTGAAATAGTATTTATTAAAATATTGAAGTCAGTCTGGATTCGAATTTTTTATTTATTAAAAAATTTCTTTGATTTCAGGAGGTATTGGATTAATCTAAGAAAATAACGCATACTTAGAATTATTTAATCTATAATAAGTATTTTATTTCATTCCTGAACCCTTTTACTAACAGATGTTTTGCTAAAGACTTTATTTCCATTAAAGAAATAATAAAAATAAATTGGAAAATAAGTAAATAAAATGTATTCCTTAAAATTAATGCATTTTCAAAACAGGTAAATGATTTTTTCCCATTTTAATTTTTTTGTTTAAAACTAAAAAAGGAGCATAGATTTAGTCTCTTACGATAAAAAAGCAATATTTAACATAGGCATATTTTGATATAAGTGTCATTTATTTCCTTAAAAGAATTTCATATTTGTTTTTAAGGACCAAAGATATTAAATTAATTATTCTTGGTCTGAAATCCTCCATAACATATACTTACACAGTAAATTCCTTTTACGTTGAACTTATTTTAAAGTATATGGATAACAGGAACATATTTGTTCGAGATTTATCATTCCTTTAAAATTGCAATATTTTTTTCATAGAACTATCAAAAGAGGATTTTACAGTAAATTTATATAATAAAATAATAACAGATAAGACGGAAGATTTGTTCGAGCTTTATTAATTCATTTAATTATAAATCTGTTAGAATAAAACTAATAAAACAGAATTTTGAAAAACTAATATAAGAATGTCTTTTTCTGATTATAAAATTCACTGAGTTCAACTAAAATATCAGTTTCGAATTTATAATCCAATGGTTTTAAATATAAATATTTTTTCTAGAATAGACAAAAAATATATTCGCGTCTCTAAATCCCGTTTTAAAACCAAATTCAAATATTAACACATCGACGTAACTTTTGCTTTCGAATACGAACTTTGAATCGGCAGGAAATTAGTATCGTAAAAGTGCTTCAGATTTCCATGAAAAAATACTTAACTTCAATTTCGTGATAATTGTGAATAATCGTTACATTTTTAACATTTATATATTTGGGACATTTATATATTTCGTAATCACAAAGAAAACAATGTTTAAAAAAAACAATAAAAACATTTTTACTCAGATATGTGAATTATGCTAAATATATTGTTCTAGATATTTTCGCATAGTAAATTATCAGTATGATAAAATTTCATTGCTGTGAAAACTGTTTATAGTAATATTTAATTTTGGGGGAAAATAAGATACTGGAAAAACCGAGCCCATGAATGTTTATTTCGTAGAATTTCGCTGCACTCATAACAAACAGTAATTGATTCTAACATAGCATTTCTCATTCATTTTCTCAACAAATTTATGCATGACTTAAGTTAGTAAGAGGGTTCCTACAGATATGTTATCCTATTTAGAAAACTGCTAAAAATTTCCAATAAATTACAGTTTTTAATAATTAATAAGATATATTATTATTATTTAAGTATTAATTTTGACGCAGGCTTTCAATAGGACCTCTTGTTTCTTCGCATAATTTTTGTGTCACGTTCATTGTAAAAAGTGACGAAATTCGAAATTTATCATGTGATTTTTGATAATGAAATTATTTATCTAAATTATCATTCTGTTATAACTAACTTTAATATTAAGTGTTTGGTATCCATTTTGGAAATGCATCAAAATTTTCATGAATATAAATCAAAATTATTTTGAGTATTGAATATAAAGTATAAAATCACTCATTTGGCTAACTATTAAATTAAAATTTTTATGAATATAAATCAAAATTACTTATAATATGTACTTCAAAGTATAAAATCTTTCATTTGGCTAACTTTAAATAAGAAATTGTCACACCGTTCTATAGACACTAAACACCCTAAAGTAGAAATAAAAATAAAGCACCCATATCTACCACACTTAGATATTGATCACTAATCTTTGCATTTTGAAAACGATCTCAAAAGCATGGCACATGACTTGAACTGTCTCTAGCACATGGTCAAAATAACAAAAATCAAATAAATCTTAAAAAACGTCTTCTACATCCTAGTCTAACACCAACCTCTTATATATAAACCTCGAATCCTAGCTGATCACTTCCATCAACCACTCAGATTAAAAACTTCTCATTTTTTCTCCCCAAATAAATGGCTCTCTTGTTGATCCATCCAAAATACCATCCAGTGTCCTCTGTTTCTACTTGGCTCGACATAAAACATCTGGCTCCTGGTGATTTAAAAAAGATATCCTGGCTGCTTTGCTTCCACGAAATTCTTCATTCCTCCTCATTTACCATCAACTATCTTTACCATCATCTAGCTCTGGCTGATTTGCTTCATTAAATGCTGCACTCTTCCTCATTTACCATCAACTGTCTTTACCATCATCTAGCTCTGGCTGATTTGCTTCCTTAAATGCTGCACTCTTCCTCATTTACCATCAACTGTCTTTACCATCATCTATCTCTGGCTGATTTGCTTCCTTAAAATGCTGCCTTTTTCCTCATTGACCATCATCTGGCTTCACCATCATCTACCTCTGGCGTGGACTCAACTGAACCTCTTCCAAAAAGCATATTGTGGGAGGGGGGGGGGACTATCTTGCTATTTCAGGCATGGGCTGGGCGTTAAAAGAATCGTGTTGTTGAAATCCGTTGTTGTTTTTTAAATAAAGGCGTGGGTTGTGAGGGGGTGTTGAGGGTGTTGAGGGTTTCTGAGCGTCGGTGGGCGAAATTCTCGAACGGCTGCGATCGTCAGGTTAAGGTGGTACAATTGCGGTACATGATACCGATAGCAATATTGCGATTCTAATGGGCTTTCTCCACTTGGTGACCCGGATAGTAGGCTCTCCGATGGATTGAACAGGTCTCCGATAGACCTCCAGGTGTGTTTGTCGAATGTCGGTATAAATGAGCTTGGGTGTTACGTAAGGCCAAAGTGCATTTACGGCACCGTGGCTTTTTTGAATTTTAGTTTATAAGTTAATGGGTGTACTAAATAATTTTTGAGAAATAAAGCTTTATTAATTTTGGAGTAAAAATATTTGCTTTTTTAAACTTTGGTGTTTGTAAATCTTCAGAGGTCCACATCGGACTTTTCTTGTTTTAATTTATCTGATGTACTGTACAAATTTCTGGGAAATAAAGATTTATTAATATTGACGTGAACGTGTATCTTTCATTCAATTAATAAAGCTATATTTTCACTCATATTTAACATTTCATTTCACACGATAAATCTGACAACCATTTGTAGTTAAGTGCTCATTTTTCATAAGTGATGTATTGATAGATAAAATAGTGAAGATAATATTTTAATTTGCAGAACAGTTTATGAGTGCATACAATTGAAATTATAATTATATATGACTTTACTTTATAGCATTTCTTTAGCCTTTCGCAGATCTTTAGTGATGGAAAGTAAGTATTATTGTAAGCTGACAGAGTCATTGATACGTGATATTCATTTTAAAGCAACCGTCCATCATTATCTGTAATAAGAATGATGCAGGGTTTGAAGAAGTAAAGGACTTAATAAGACTTTTTTTTTTGGAAAAATTGTCATAAAATGTCCTTTTGTTTCAACATTTGTCCTGCATACTAAAAAAGTTTTAAAATTCATGTCTCAAAATTTTTATATTTGGCCATTTCGGCACACTTTTTCTGAAAATTGCAATTTCAGAAACTAAAAGACTGATACGGACCCTGCATTAATTTATACCAGGATGATTAGAGTTCATTTGTTAGGTCAACTCATAATCAAAAGAGTAGGCAGGAGAAATTCAATTTCAGCTGATAAATTACTTCTTCTTGCAAATTAAAACAGATTTTATTTTACCCTAGTAGTTAGTGAAGTAGATTTTCTTTTCAAGTAAAATAGTTTACATTCAGATTAATTGCAGGAACTTTAAATATATAAAAGTAAGTAAAGCAGAAATATTTCCAGTTTTCTCAATAAATTCTCTAAGCTGCCTTTTTTTTCTTTTTTTACTTTTTTTTCCTGGAAAGAATTTTGATAGAATACCATTTTTGATACCATAACTGTTTAAAAAAGAACAGTGATGGTATCAAATCAACGTCCGTCTAATTCCGTTCTAGATGAAATCTGTTTCTAGATGAAATTTAAATAAACCTACAAAGTTAAGAAAACATTTTAATTGAATTTCATCCAGAACAGGGAACGTAGAAATACCATCTGAATTTTAGTTCAACAGCTTTGCATCTTAAACTTCGAAAATAATGTTTCTTGGTAGCATAACTCGAAATAACACATTAATTTTTAAAAAAGGGAGAAAAGAATAAGAAAAATAAGAAAAGACGCGTGAAGGAACAGCTGGCCTGAGCATGACATTTGACATCTTTAAAAAACTCAATAATTAAGTTGTCAAAAAACAAAAATAAAAATTCAATATTTATTTTTTTAATTCCTTTTTGTCCTGCAAAATTAGAAGGCGTTATCATTCACAACATTTGTCAGACAGATTTTTTTTAACTCTGTACCGGATAAAATATTACTGTTCAATAAATATTCGACGATTAGTTCAAACAACAAAAAGATCTATTTTAAAAAAAGATAAAAGGTAAAATAGGTGTACAATCGAATTTCTTATCTTTCTTAAGTTCAGATCTTGCAAGGTCTGGATTAAAATTAATTTAAAATATAGCAAAATTTAAACAATAGTTTAAATTCAAGTTCTGGAGTAGAGTTTGAACTCATTTTTTACCACGTATTTAAAATTTCTCTTTTTGTGTTCGTGCGCGAGTTTCAAAATCCTGGATTTAAACTTTTAGAATAAAAATAAAATGTCCTCGACGTAATTTACTTTACTCAAACTTCTCTTTTACGATGTAGCTCAACTTATCTATGGAAGTTACGAATACGCAATTCCATATATTGTTAAATAGATTTAGATAATTTTAAAATAATTTAAAATAGATTTATATAGATCATTAGACTTAAACAGATAATTATATTTAAATAAATAAATTTTAATAGATTCAACTTTTTAGATTTAACTTTTTAGATATTATTGGAGAACTCGATTGTATTCAATGTACTAGGATAAAATCAGTCTAAAAAAGACCTTCTTTTTCCCTTTAACTGTCTAACATTTGATTGAACGAACAGTTTGTAGGGCATTTTGTTTTTAATATTTGGCATGCCATAAGACTTCAAGCGCTTCTCTCACTGGCTCGAAAGCACACGAGAAGAAAACTCACCCGATGCAAAATAGCAAAAACACTTGCAGTCACGTGACAGGTCAGCTGTTCCAGGGGGGTGGGGGGCCCCCTCCGATGAGGCTCCACCTTATCGTGGTGGAGGGGTTTAGAAGTCCCACTCTCTGACGATCACGAGACGTCGGGGTATTTGTCAACATTTGACTTATTTGCCTTGAATACAGTAAGGCTTAGACAACTTATAAGACTCAGTATATAGGGATAGACTTTGTTTCCCCGCATATTGTGTTGTCAGTCAGAGTGAGACTTAACTAAGAGAGCCTCGAATTCTTCTTGGATAACTTATTATAGGATAGCTTAGTTGGAAAGTTTCTATGAAAATGTTTCATGAAGAGATGAGTTGTTTGGGGCTGCACGGCGAAGTCGAACCTACAAAAACTGCAAACCATGCAAAACAAATCTCTTCGTTCCATCTGCAGAGCTCATGGGTATTTCAAAAATACACTTATTCATTCCGGTCTTGGAATGGAGTCTATACATGAAATTATTAAGAGGAAATCCGATAATCTTTTCAAAAATGTGTATACGATTCCCAACGAATTACTCTTAAATCTACCCGACTACATCAGTAGAAAGACACTATGCTATTACTCTCCTTCATCTTCCTTATGCAATTCATTATCGATAATAATCTTTTCCCGTGTTACACTAAAGCTCTTCTTATTTATTTCTCGAATACGCACGTCCGTGACGCTCTCAGGAAGCTAGGATGCTTCCTTTACCTTCTTTTTTTTCCCCTCGCCCCTCCCCTTTTTTAAATGTTTTCCCTGACTTATAACTGTACTGATCCTGTAATGTAACAGTGTTATTTTCTATGAGGTGACAATTTTGATTTCCACTTACTGTATCTACCGGAGAGGAGGCTTCGCCTCAGGTGCTGCAACAAAATGTTCCAAGATTCCTTACGTTTAGTGTGTTTCAATCTAGTGATGAACAGAGTTTTACATATCTTTTTAAACATATAATTAGGATGGTTTAAAAGAAATAGGAATGGCTGTTTAACATTATCGGTTTGCTTTTAAAGCTGTTCATAAGTCCTGCGATGCCTACTCATTTTTCAACGGAACTGTTCTACGAGAGCAAGTGGATGAACCTTGTAGGCGGGAGCTTCATCCTGGTGTTTACGCCCTCCTTCAGTGTAAGAAGGAACATCACTTACACTGGGTAAGAAACACATATTTTTAAGCTGCACAAACAGTAAACAAAAAGTTTAAATAATCCATCGTGATCTTTGAAAGTTATGTCGAATTCTGCTTAAATAATAAAATCTGCATCTTGAGGAATTTGAGCAAGTGATTACTCGTGTAGGCGGAAACCTCTTCCTGATGGCCTACATCCATTGTAAGAAAAGGTTATGACTTTCGGTGCATAAGAAACGCAGAATTTGAAGCTCCCCAAACAGTAATACAAAAAATGTCATTAAAGTTTTAAATAATCCATCCTCTTCTTTGAAAGTAATGTTGAATTCTGCTGAAATAAAATCCGCATCATGATTAAGTTGAGCAACCGTTTGCGCATGTAGGCGGAAACCTCTTCCTGTTGTTTACGCCTACATGAATTGTAAGAAAATGTTAATGACTTTCGATGGGTAAGAATAATAGATTTTTAAATTCCACGAAAAGTAAACAAGAAATTTAATTAATAATTTAAATAACTCATCGTGATCCTTGAAAGTAATGATGAATTCTTCTGAACTACTAAAATCTGTATCATGAACTGTTGCTTGCATCCGGAAACCTTTTCCTGATGTTTACGGCTACTTCAATTGTAATAAAAAGGTTATGAATTGAAGAAAAGGTTATGAAGTAGGAAAGACAGACAGGGCCGTGTTTCTAATTTGGCGTAAGGTGGCATTTTTTTCTTCTTTTTTTAGCAATAGGGTGCTATTTCGCTACATTCCAGACTTTTTCTACGCATTTTTGTCTACCCATTTTTGTAGATATGAACTTTTCAAAAACGGTATGTTTGCCAGATAACGTGAAAGGGGGGTGGGCATTAGTAATATTGAAAGTCGCACAAGGTTTGCAATTTTTGATAATGGGTCGCTAAATTGGGTGCCAAAACGCGACAATTTATAATAAAGGTGGAGTAGAGTTAGAAAATGCCTGGCGAAGATTGTAAAATAGCTTCAGTAGACGATTTTAAAACAGATTTCAATTCCGAAGAAGTATTTTATGGAACAGAGAAGACAAATACGGTACACTCTAAGATTATGATACACTTTCCAAATGGTATTTATAAAGGTGAAGTATAGTTTGTTTATGCCTGGCGAAAATTGTTAAACAATTTTGTTAGGCGATTTAGAATAGATATTGTGAAACAAATTGTTTTATTGTGGGCGTTCATTTTTATTAAGAAGGCGGAGCTTTTCCTGCCCAGCGCTTTTAGTTGGGGGAAAAACCTACTTATAGGTAACTTATCAGCAATGTGTTAATACAGTAAACTCCCGACTTTCCAACCTAATGAGGCGTAAGGGTAGACCGGATTAAAAAGAAAAAAAGCCGCAGTGCTAAAAACATTTGCTCATTTCCTTTCACCCAGCACCTTCCAAGATATTAAACATGTTACACATTTTAAGATACAATTTCGGACAGCACCAATCTTACTCGGGTAATCGAGAATTGATACTATTTTCAATTGAAAGGTTTGTACTGTCCTTTCTACTTTTACTCTGGGTTGCTGTCCACCCACCGTTTTCCTTCTTTCTCTTCTCTTTTCCTGTACCTCGATCACTCATCGAAGTGTACTGAGATTTTGGATCCATGAAAATGCAACCCCCCCCCAAGCCAAATAGTTTCACTTCGGTGATTAATTTCTTTACTATGCTAAAAATTTTGAGCGCACAAGCCAGCCAGTACTATAACATACAAATACGAATCCTGTTTCAAAGGTATCCATACTACAGTAGACACCGGTTATAACGTACTCTCACGGGACCTAAAAAAGTAGTACGTTATAGCCGAAGTACATTATAAGCAATACTGCCGCTAAGATTCAATATTACACAAAAAAAGAAAGTGGGCTCATAATTTCACTGTAAGATGAGTTTTAAACAGGTCTGATTTTTTAAAAATCTAATTAAAAAATAGAAAATTCTTTATTACTTACAATTTTTATTGAGATAAATAATCTGTCATTTTCTTTTGTTTTAAATGAGCAGGTGCTACTTAAAAAATACCGTTTTGTATACCCATAATAGACTTTTGTAGCATCTCTGCGGCATTCAAAAAATCGTGATCATGTTTTTGTAGCATTGAATGCGTCGGGCATGCTTGGTATAGGCTCCTCTGTTTCTTCTTCACTATCATCAGAATCATAATAGATGGGGCTTCTCATAAGGCATTTACATGGATGAATGACAAAGAAAAAACAGGGTCTTGTTCTTAGCCCTACCTAGCAGAAGAAAAAGATAAAAGATCGCTCCTTTCATTTATACACTTTACATCTCGCTAGAGAATTTGAGAACGGACAGCAAGTGTTTTTGAAAGTACTGAAATTTCCGAGGAAGGAAATAAAATGCTTAAGAAAAGCAACATTTTATTTTTAGCTTTGGTATAAAAAGTACGTTATAGACGAAGTACGTACTTTTGTTAAGTACGTTTTAACCGAAGTTCAATAACATTATAAATATAGGATTTCATTCGGGACCTAGCTTCTAGGTACGGTATAACCGATAGTACGTTATATCCCAGGCCCGTTATAGCCGGTGCAAACTGTATTTTCTCCTTTCTAATTGTAGGGACAGCGCGCACGCAGTCCCAGCTACCAAAAATTATGCACCCCAAGCAACCGCAGTTTGCGGATGTGGCGAACGTCAGCCCCTCGAAGTGCAATGAAGGGCCTCTGCTCGGGGGAGCCTCCTTCTTGATCAAGGCTGACCCCAGTGCCAGGTAAGTATGACTTCAGAAGTTGGGTTAAACTATCATTAGTAATTCTGTGTATGATAAAAGTGGTGAGGAAACTTTTTAAGCTTTTTCTTTTTTAGAGTTGTAAAATTTGCTTTGATAATGCTACTAACCCAGCAAACACACACAGGTTCTCTGAACGTCTATTAACGTTCAGAAGACGTTTTCTGAACGTTAATAGACGTTCAGAGAACCTGTGTGTGTTTGCTAGGAATGCAGCAAAACTTTCTGCTCGTAACGTAAAGTGTACTCAAATTGCTTTCAATAGATTTTCTACCTTTCATGAAAAAAAAAAAAAGTATAGACATCAAGCAGTGTAAGAAAAAGCAGTTTGCCACGTACCACGTTAAGGTGCACTTTCTGACAGTACACTTTGCGATTTCAGAAATACTTTGTTTTGGAATATCAATTATTCAGATTCGGATTTTATTCAATTTTGGCATTTATAATCTATTTTCATACCAGTCTGAATTTGAACTGCTGAAGGAGTAGCCAAAGGAGGGAATACAAGAGTGTACGCCCGGCCCAAATTCAAATATTTCAGTAAGTCTGTATAAACTGTTGAATCACTTTGGGATTTTCATAAACACTTTCTTTTATAAATAAGTTATTTAGATTTTTTCTAAGTTATAATTTAGTATCCATTTTTCCTAAAGAGACTTTTTGCATCTAATGAAGATGTAGCCAACGATGGATATACGCTCTCCTCATTACAGCATGTGGTAAATTTAGAAAAATTGTTAAAATATTTGCGACTTTAAAGTATAATTTGCTTTGGAGAGCAATTAATGAAATAGATTTATCATTAAAAGCTGTAATTTGTAATCTATTTTCTTTTCCAGTCATAGTCTATTTAGCTGTGGACGTGTAGCTGAAGTAAGATGATATACGCCTACTTTTAATTTCAAGATATCTGTAACAACAGAAAAATTCTGTAATTATTAGCGATTTTCAGGAAGACTTTATTTTAGAGATTCACTTCAATCGATTTTTTAATTAAAACTGGTAATTTATAATCTTTTTTTTAATAGGTGACACCTTTAATTCGAACTATTTTGTAAATCTAGATATACTGAAGAATTATTTGAGGTTTTAACGGATAATTTGTTTTGAAATTAATGAAAAATGCGCCAACAAAAGCGGCCCTTCAATTTGAAGATGGCAGTAGTTTGGAAGAGGATATAAATCCGAATTTTACAACAAAACCAGACGACCCTGGTCCAAGTCAATTATTAACCACAGAGAAAGATCCTGATTTCATTCCACAGCGCTCTCAGCTGATTTCGAAACCTAAGTCTGAAATAAAATTATCTGTGTTTTCCAGAAAGTGTGACAGACGAAGCGTCAGAGATCGAGCTGCAGCTCATCTTGCGTCAGCTTTGCTTCATGATGTAAGTGAACCAGGGGCGTAGCCAGGAATTTTTCATGGGGGGGGGATACGACTACTGCAACACATATATATGTATACATATGTGTGATAATGTAGTGAAGAATATACATTTTGTATGACAAAAAATTTCTCATGGAGGGGGGGTTATGACCCCCCTAACCCCCCCCTTGGCTACGCCCCTGAAGTGAACATATACAAGAACAGACGAAAGATAGCAGTACACCTGTTACTGATCCGTTAAAATTCGGCGAGAAAGGATAAAGACACGTCAAGCATAAAATAAATAAAAACTTTGTGAAAAAAACACATAAAATGTTACTTATAACACGATGCGATTTTTTGGTCGAAACGATCCTATTATGTTATAAGTAGCATTTTATGTATGTTTTTTTCACAAAGTTTTTACTTATTTTCTCGTTTAACACTAGTATTTTGAGTGTTTTTTTCCGTACATGTCAAGCAATTCAAGATGAGGTAAATACGTCTGGTCACAAGATTATAGCTTTCTTTTTTGACGGAAGAAGGGATGAAATTCTTACAATCACGAAAATGGATGATAGCAAACGGCACAAGAGAAAAATATGGGAGGAGCCTATTACACTAATGGAAGAACCCGGTTCTGTCTATTTGGGACATTTTGCACCGAAGAGCAAGAGTTCAAAGGACATTTCCGATGGTATCTTCAGCTTATGAAATGAGAAAGCTTTTGCTTTATCAGAATTAGCCTTTATTAAAAGTGATGGGCAAGTGACTAATACCGGTGTAAATGCAGGTGTAATTAGACGTCTTGCAGAAAAGCTCAATTCTCCCGTGCATTGAACAATATGTCAATTTCATTTTAACGAACTGCCTTTACGCCACCTTACAGAAGCAGTCGACAGGAAAACATCAGGTCCAAGCGCATTCACTGGCTTGCTTGGTAAGTCCCCGAAGACGTGCACTAACCTTCCTATCATTAAGTTCCAGGAAATTGAATTTTCGTTTGAGTTCGATTTTGACTTTGGAAATTTTAGCACGGATCAACGTTATTTGTGGGAAATTTGTGACTGTTTCCTCAGGTTATTGCCCACATAATCTAGCAAATAGAGACCCTGGAAAACTTTCGCATTCTCGCTGGCTAACGTTCGCAAATCGCATTTTGCATTTATATGTTGGAACATCTTATCCGACACCACAACTTATTGTATTAGCCACATTCGTAATGAAAGTATACGCACCGACATGGTTCAGAATCAAGTGTTACAGTGCCTTTCAGGATAGCCCAAAGAATTTGCAATATTTTATATCTCGATTTCAGTATCTACCAGATAATTTAAAAGGTATAATAAAAAAACGTTGTACAACGGGTATTTTGCTCATGCAGAAAATGTACTCGCTGCAATGTTATTCGACGACAGAATATCTGTACGTCAGCTTACTATTCAGCGTATCATAAAGGCCAGAAAATCTGCGGAACAAACAACGAGCATTAGAAGGTTTCAGATTCCAAAGTTGAATTTCGAATGTAGTGACTACATTAACCTTATGCATTGGCAAGGATGTGTTGTGACTGAGCCTCCCATCACAAAGAAATGGACAAATAGTGTGTTACAGGAATTACTGAAGTCGGATAAACATCCAAGTTCTTGAGATAAATCTTATCTCATCTTATCTTATCTTATATATAATAAAATCCGAGAGTAAACATTGTATGTAGCTAGGTTTGTAGGTAGGTTTGTGACCACCAATCTTTTCCCGCCCGTCGCTCGATCGCATTGCGCCGAGACGGTTGGTCGCAGACCTACCGAATTTTGCATAGGGCTTCACTAGGATAGATCCTAACACGCCTCGGAGCGATTTTTTCAAAATTCCAATTAGAAAAGGTTTTATTTTATGTTTTGTCCGATTTTTAGCGATTTTTCTTGCATAATACGTAATAACACCGGTCATTGCACTCGCAGTAAAACGATGTTTGCATCATCGGACAGAGGAGAAAATTTTCTTTCGAAAACAGTTTGTTTTCACTATGTAACATATTTTGCCGATTTTTGGGGAATTTTTAAAAATAATTTCTCTTTTGACGAAGTTTGCGTAAAATAATTTTAAAACCGTTGCATCTTTAATTCTATCCGTCATAACTTTTTTATATTGTGGCTAAAGACGGAGCATACAATTCGCCCACTTTTAAAAGAAGAACGGAGGAAAAATATAAATTAGGAGATTTTTATGTAAAGAAGGATTTTTATTTCAAAAAAAGCTGCTTCAAGATTTCGGTATGATATCTTCCGCTATGGTTGTCTTGGGAACAGTAACAATGAATAAAATTGCCAGTTGAAAAAAATAAATAAAATTACTTTAAAATAACTGAATTTTCGCATGCGAAATCTACGTCATTTTCGTGTAACGAGTTTAAAAACCCCTTTCGAAACTCACTCAGAATAATGGAGTCACACGCACCTACGAAATAATTCCATGTTTTATACTACGTTGCCAGAAAAAGAAATGAATGCTGTTTTTTAAACAATGAATTACCCAGCATTATTTTCGATTGAGTTTTTAAACGGGACACATTTTCGAATTGCAAGAAATATTTTGCGGAGCTAAATACGTCAATCTGACAAGAATTGTGCATAAAAATGTATGGAAAGCTGTTTTAATGGCAACGATAAAGTGAAACGATTATCGTTTATGCTAATGCGTAAATTACAAAGAATCGCCAAACAATAAAAGACTACATTCGTAGCAAATATCTAAACCGTTTCTTTAAATTAAGCATTAAAGATGGAAAAACGAAAATATATTGGTATCCGTAAAAGAAAGTATAAGTAATAGTTAGTAGATATGCTAGGGCAATATTGATCAAAGCACAATATACTGCATTAATAAATACTTCGTGAAACTATTCGTTTCTATTCGTTTTTCAACAGCCGTCTTACATCACAGCTAACTAAACATTAAATAATTTTAAGTCGCGTTAATATATCCCGCGGTAGTTTC